>VZSF01009119.1:133071-324176 GCA_013398295.1 Chionis minor
AGTAACTTGGTATGAAAAAGATTTGTGCATGTTTCTCTACTGGCATACAGAGTAGAGTGTTTTTCCAACCAACTCTGTAAACTTCTTACTTACATCACCATTTTTTCCTTTTATCTTGCTTAATAGGACTTCTTCAGAGCCTGGTTCTTTTCTCCCCACCTTAGAATTGCATCCTGGAGAGCAGCGCAGTCACTGGTCTGACTTTCCCTTCTATGGCATGTAGAAGATACCCAAATAAAAACTGAGGCTTCTTGTTCTGTGAGCTTTTAATCTAAATAAGGCTTTTTTGCTGCTGTTTGTCTGTGTTTGGCTGGTGATGCCTTTGTCCTCTAATGAATTAGCCAGGTGATTTTGGTATCCATAAATAGATACACCCTGGAGTACTGAATGGTGCAACGTGATGTGCTTCAGGTATGTTTTAGAGATGAGGTGGTTAGTAGGTCAGACACTGATAGTCATCGATAGCAGCTGACAAGGGTTAATGCTAAATTTGTATTTATTCATAAGTGGCAGAAAATTACAAGTTTTGAAAGGTTGAAGTTTTGCCGAAACATTATGTAAATTTGTGAAGGCTGACAGGTGGACCATAAGCAACTGCTTCAGAGGCGGTTTAGTCCAAGCATTTTTATTTATTTATCTATTAATTTATTTATTTATTAGAGAATAGTAATGTCTGATTTTTGTTTTGGTTTGGTTTTTTGGCTTTCTGTGTTTGTTTTGAGGGTTTTGTTTGTTTTGAGGGTTTTGTTTTGAGGGTTTTGTTTGTTTTGAGGGTTTCAGTTGGAAGTACTGATTATAAGGTTTTCACGTGCTGGGCTTTTGTATACACAGCAGAATGATTTTATATCAGTGATAGATTTTTGACATTAGTGTAATCAAGGATTGGAAGGTGATCAGTTATATTGATAATTATCTGTGTAAGTAGGTCTTTCCTTTTATAGAGCGTTGTTTTCTATTGTAAATAGTCCTGTCAGCTCAAGCTTAGTGTTTGTGTGTGGCAGATAAACAAAACAAAAGATTTTGTTCCTCTTACTTTTCAGAATCACTTTCCTTCCTTCCATGCCCATCACAGGGAAGCAATGGAAAGATCAGCTGCCCTTTTCTGAAGGGCCGTGGAATACAGTATGGAAATGAAAGGTGATGCTGACGTATCAGAAAGAAAAGTGGCGTGTTTGGACTCTTCTGTGTTGCCTAGAGGCTCCAATCATGGTCTTGGAGATCCTTGCGTCGCATCCAGGGGCAGGTGTATTGGAAGGCAGGTCTCGGTGCCCCGATGCCAGCGTAGGGCTGACCTGGAGGGACTCTTGGGTTTAGTGGAGCGTGGGGCTGGAGAGTACCTATAGGCGTCCTTCAGTTTGCAAGGGTAAATGTAGTTGGCTTCAGTGATGGTATCGCATGAAGCTGCTGTAGCTGTTTTGCATGCTGGCTGTCCAGGCTCGTAAAGAGAAGTGCAGATTTGACAGGAATTCAGGCCAACGCTTAAGGACCGTTTTCTCTTGGCGGAGCCTGCCAGCTGCAGAGAGCAGACACTGATCTGCTGACCTGTCGCCTGCAGCCAAAGGAGTGAACCTGTTAATGCTGACCTGGTTTTCTTCCTGAAACATCTGTGGGCTGGCTGGCTGACAAATCTTGGGGACTAGCTTCCTGCAATGTCTGAGACCAATTAAGAAGAGGAGATAGTGTGAATGTGTATGCATTTCCTCTCTAAGAAAGGGTTTAATTAAGTGCCAAGCATCTCTATTTAGTACAGTGGTTAGCACAGTTGTAATTTGTAATTACACAGGTGTTACACTCAGTACGGGAAGTCCTTCTATGCAGATTCTGCTTTTGGAGTTGGGGGGAAGGGAGGAGAGAGGGAGGGAAAAGGGAATAAAATTTCTTGATTCTGCATTTAGTGGTGGATTAGTGCTCTTTTTTTTCAGAGAATAGAAGAGAAGGGAGAATATTGGAGTTCTCTACTTTCCTTTTTGAATCTTGATTAACTATGCTTAGCTACTCTGCGCTCTCTTCCATCCAAGGCATTGAATATTTTTGCAGTAGTGAATGAAGCTCATAATCTTCTCCTTTCTTACAAGGTAGTAATTTACCTTTCTCTGAATGTCCATTATGAATAAGTGATTACTGGTTTTAAAAAAAAATAAAAAAAAATCTGTTGACAGATATACAAAGCAGTGCATGCTGAAATAATTTGAATTGCTCATATGCGTTTCTGGATACTTAATTAAATGCAACCAATCAAGACAAGACTAGGGGTTACTGTTGCTAGTTCCAGTAATGCTGTAATTCTAGCACGATCACTTCATAGTTGAGCAAATATTTTTATTGGAGTAGCCTATAGTAGCCACCTGGTCTTTTGTAATCAAGCAAGAAATTAATCTAATTAAAAGCGTTTGATGCTGTCTGTAACTGTACCTCTGACCTGAACTTAAGTGCTAATTTCTGTGGGTTTTTTGGGGGGGAGGTTTGTGTGGGCTGGCTAATGGTGGCTCCCTACTTTAGAGCTAAGTCCCTAATTGGAGAAGAAAATTAGAATTAGCATAGTATGAGAATACTGAAACTTCATTTTGTACATCTAAGTTTAATGTAAATAATTGCAATTTATGATCTATGAACATACTGAAAATTGCATGACTGCTGTTGATGAGACTCCCAGCGTAAAACAAGCTGTCCCATCACAGTGGGAGTTCCCAGGGCTCCAGAAAGGGAGATAACACTACATGAGGGAAAACACCAATTAAAAAAACCCAAACCACCACAGACAATCAACAAAAACCAAAACAAAAAAAGAAGCTATGTTCACTTGAGAAACTTTAATAGTTATGAGGTCTCAGCCTACCTCACAGAAAGACGATCTGCTGTTCTGTACAGATACAGTACTACATTTTACAGTTACTTTTAAGAGCTTAATTTTTTTCATCAAAAAATTTGCCTTCCACTGACGATGAAGGTTTCATAAATGTTAAAGAATTCACTCTGTGAAGAGGGCCAACGTATGCAGGTCGCTAATATTCCACAAAACCCCTCAAAGTCGGGCTTTCTGCTGGCTTCTACCCAGGGGTGAATGTCGTGTGGATTTCTCCTGCATAGTTCTGCCAGGGCAAGTCAGTCTCAACTTGGAGCAGTTCTGCCATTCCTGTCACATGAGGCTTCTGACTCGAGCGTCTGCATGAAAATGTTCTGTTCCTACCTGGTACTCGATGGTTCTGTGAGTACAGCAGCTGAGAGAGGGTGATCCTGCATAGCAGAATGGAATCTAGAATGGAAAACCGCTTTCAGCCAGATCGGTTTCCTCAGCAGGTTTCCTGTGCGAGTGCACAAATACTGGTGCTGTTCCAAAGCAGGGCAGAGGAAGTGGCAATGAGCAGCCAGGGTTGGAAGGGAAGATGAGGATAATCATCTTGTTTATCTAGGAATAAAGTTTACATGCTCAGTATTTTTAGGACTTGGCATGTGTGAAGGATGAAAGCGTTGCTTTAGAAGCGTTTAAAAATTTTCTTGAGGGAGAAGTGCCTGAACAGCTCCAAAGAGGCTCTTTGTCTTTAGAGAGTGAGGTAGAAGTTTCAAGAGAAAACTAATTGTGGTTGTCTTACAACGACTGTGTGTGTACTGCAGCCACAACTCTTAACCTAGGGAAATCTTGGAGGAGGCCATCACCTATTGAATGTGACATGCAGCATAAGCTGGAGTATTGCTTTAAGCACTTCTGTTCTTTGTTATCCTGTTATCTTACGTTAAAATGTACATTATTCTTCACTTTCCGCAGCGCCTTAGGATTTAGCTTAGCAGAATGCTTTTTGTGTGTGGTGAGGAGAAAACATTCCTTTGTCATCTCAAAACCTGAAGCTCCAGTCTTTGGAGTAGTCAGAATGCAGTTTGGAGAGACTTCAGGCCATGTTTGGGTGTTGGAAGGGAGTAATATATTTAAATGGGCTGTTTGGAAGCCTGATGTTGTCAAATCTGTGCTTTAGCCAGAGTTCAGTCTCCTCCCATTCTCATGGTGTTGAGCCACTTACTTTTAATATGGCAACTGTCTGTGCCTCTTTTCATAGATTTCTTAAAATATTGTAGGTCTGTTCCTGCCAGTGCTGCACTGCAATGCTGGGTGAAGCTGTCTGCCATATCATTTTCCTATCCCATATTAATTTTCTCCAAAAATGCTGTACTTCTCTCTGACGCTAAAAAATATTAGTGTTCTTTCTCCTTTGCCATTAATGCTTTTATGTCCATTTGAATATACCAGAGTAATAAATCTTGAGGCTAAAGGAAAGATAGGAAGAGTGTAAAACATAATGGATGAGCACCTGACACCTAGGCAGACTGAGGCTGTAACGTCTGATCAGAGAATCAGAGTAAGAAGTAAGCAAGCTCACATCAAAAATATGTCTGTCCTTGCTTTGCATTTCAAAAGCTCTGGGAACAGCTAAAGAAACTGCCTTTCCAGGATCACAGATCTAGCGTTCTGGAGACAGAGAAAGCTATTGAACAGTAGCTTAGCACACTATCCATCTTCTTTGTTGAAGAATAATTTGAGGAACTTGGATAGTTCGCCTGCAGGAACTGTATGGAGAATAACGGTATCAAAGAAAAGATGGACGATTCTTACTAGGGGAATAAGAATTTAATTTTGGAAGTGAAGATGCCAATGGACCCTTTTTTTCACTTGAAAATATCACTTCTTTTTATGAGGATGTAGAGCATTTTCCCAGCTTGAATATAGGGTGCATTTCCCAAACCAATAAACTTAAGACTCTTTTTTCTGCTAGGAACAGGAGTGGTTTCGGAAATGTGTGCTGGTGTTTTCTTCTGCGTAGCAGGTGATTTGTTTGCCGTGGGGGACTCCCCAGTCAGACACTCCACTTTGTGTCGCTGCCATACTTCTTGCAAGTAGTGTTTGAGACGCTGTTGAAAACCAGTTGGGTGAAAGTAGCTTGCTGTCTTCCAGCATGTAGTGACCCATGTTATGTGTAAATGGCTTGAACTTCGGTGCTCACTCTGCTGTGAAGGAGCAGCTTTCAAAAATACAGAGGCTTTTATAAAGAGCCACTTTCCTTACATTAAGCAGTTCTGTTTGCCTTACAGTGAAATTATCATTTAAATAGCAGAGACTAATCGGCAAGGGGATGGTTTGCTACTGTCAGAGAGCTCAAATGCTCTTGCTTGATTTTTATTCAGCCTCCCATTTGGTCATTGCCAGAAACGCAATAACCGCTATAATCTCTAGCTCGTTTTTAATTTTACCTTTCCATTTCTATTTTAGCATCTTTCAGTAATTCAGTTCTAAATTTTCTGCTGGGGCTGTCGACGTGCTATGCCATCCCTCTCCCTTAAGCATGCAGTGGATTGTGCCTCATTTATCCCAAAAGTTTTGTTTTTGCAGGGACACTTTTAAACAAAAATGTAAAAATGGATCCTGTACGTGCTTATCGAGGATGATTTTTGTTTCAAAACTCTTCTCAAAATGCATTGGCCTTTTCTAAGTAGAAGCAAACAAAAATGTTTCCTTAAGTATTCAAACTCTTGGCTTGTGCTAATCCCCTGTACTGGTGGGCATAGCCTTTATCTTCAGGGCAAGGAATCTACCTTCTCATTGGATCAAGGAGTGCCAAGATGGATTGTGCCAGACTAACGTAACAGTTTTCTTTGCCTGGAGAATTGATTATCTTATCAAATAAAGCACAATAGATTTTATTTATTTGAACTTCATTGAAACATTTGATCAAAAGAGCCGCTTGGGAAAGTAGAAACCATGCAGGAGAAGATGAAAATTAATAGAAGAATTGTAGGATGTATGAGAAATTGTTTAAGCAGGGATAGATTTAGTATTGTTGAAAGGAAAATGCGCGGGTAAGTAGAATTCCTCAAAGATTAGCCTTAAGATCTGCTTTATTTAGTATTTCTATTAATGGTTTTGGTGCAAAAATTTCGTGTGTGCTGATAAAACTTGGCTAATGATGCCAAGTTCAGGGGATTCATAAATACACAAAAGCTGGATATGCAGAACTGAGTGACCCTAAGGATTCAAGTGAAGAAGTGGGATAAAACTCAGTGAAACAAAGCACAAGGCTCCATGGAACTGGGAGCCAAATACAAACTTCTTTTGTAAAATGTGGCACATGCAGTGGAAAGGACTGGAAGGAGGGCGGAAGGAGGGCATCACACATAGGATTCAGCGGGAGGAAAACATCCACAGAGGTGGAAGTGTTCAAGTGGCTCCGTAGATGGTTTGGGAGATGCTTCTCAGAGTTCTGGTCACACTTTAGTTCCAGTAGTGGG
This sequence comes from Chionis minor, assembly GCA_013398295.1. Lineage (NCBI taxonomy): Eukaryota > Metazoa > Chordata > Aves > Charadriiformes > Chionidae > Chionis > Chionis minor. The sequence goes on from VZSF01009119.1 coordinate 139,345, forward strand.
AACTAAATGCAGAAGAGGGTTGCTGGTAAGAGTCTGAGAGCCCCTGATCCAGTGGTGAACGGAAGGACTGGCCTCCTCTAGCAAAAGGCTGGCAGATGTAATTGCTCCCAAGAAATATGTGGATGGAGGGGAGGGAGAAGGAAGAGGGATTGACACCAGTGAGAAAAAGACCCATCTATACTAAAGGCTGGCATTGGTATTTAAAGCAAATTGCTGTATGTGCCTGCCATGAATACAGCTAGAAGGAGGTTCTAACCCTTAGAAAGACTAAATTCTGAATGCAGCTTCCAGTGGAGTCAAATGTACACAAATTACTGCTGCTAAGCTGAAGCTCCACAAGGCTATGGGAGAGATGACTCGAGTTCATAGTGGTAAGGAACTATACAGCACCTAAACCAGAAGATCCTTTTCAGTGCCGCTTTTATGTGAACGCATACGTACTAGTCTGTAAGCAAGGGAATGCGTTCGAGAACAGGAAGAGTGGAGCAGTATTTTTCAGTTTGGAACTGCAGGCGCTGTTTAATCCAGGGTTCAGAAAACCGCAGCTGGGAAAGAGGGGAAGGTTCAGTGGATAAAAGCAGGCCACGTCCGTCGTTCTGCCTGCACAGATCAACAACTGTGGACAGGGACCTAAAGTGTGAGAGCAACTGACTTTTTTTCATGTTGAGAAATAAGCAGTTTTCTGAAAAATGCGCTGAACTATTAAGAGTTTTATCTGCCAGGGTAGATAAGACCAAAATATGATTTGTATCGTCTGGGAAGCTTTTCTGAGCATGTTTGGTGCAGGTTATCTTGATGGTGTTTTGAAAATGCTTCACTCCGGGTTAGTACGTAACCTCATCACTGCCTAGAGCCAGGATTCACACTTCTGATGGCAGCCAGGAAGGTGCTACTTTAATCATTTGTCTCTGGTTTGTCATCAGTGCAGGGGGGAAGTTCTGTACTGGATCAGCCAGGGGAGGTCTCAGTTTCAGTTTTAATTCTGCTTAACCAGGGTACCTAGCATAGCAACAGCAAGATGGAGGAAAAGAAAATTGGAAATGTATGAACGTTAAACTGATCCAGTTTTTTATCATCTTTAAAATGCTTCCAGCTCCGACAAGTCAGCTTAACAAAACATTTACAAAATAATATAACCAAGCTTTGCTATATTATTATGTAAGCCTTGTCCTAAGCTTCAATCTTTCCTCCTCTTTGCCTGTGAATATTTTTGACCAAAGCATGTATTTACTTGGGCTATATTTTCTTTCCTTGTAAGCTATGTTATTAAAGGCAATATGCTTGTAAATATATCCTTGTGTATGGGGGGTTTTTTTGAGAGAGAAAAAATTAATGCAACTTGTAGTAGCAAAAGCACTGCACAGTATTTTCAAACATTTTTAAAGGGCACAGTGAACTTGAAATGTTAGTGAGTTAAAAGATTAATGTGGTAAGTGCCTCAAGGTTCTCCTGAGCTAGCTGTGATTACATAAGTGTTGTCTGTTATTTTAAAATAACTTACAGCACAGAAATTGCCACGTTGGTTTGGATTATTTACTAATCCATCTCTGGTCCAGTGTCAGAGACAGCGGTATGCTGGTCTATATAGGAAAATCCAGACTAACGTGCAAGACGTGAAGCAGACTATTGAAATAAAAGTCTGTTGACTTTCATCAGCACGGAGCTTCCTGTGGGGTCAGAATAGCATGTAGAAAACGCGGCCAGGGCTTTTCAGCAGCAAGAAGGTAAAATGTGCCCAACTGTTCCGCATAGCCAAGGCGGTTAAGGGGTGGAGGTGTATGGAACCTTCTTTCCCTCCCTGCCACAGATGCAGACTCCAGGGAGTGCATTATTTTTTTAAAAAACAATTAATTATTTTTTTTCCTAATGCCCTAAAATGTGTTCTGCCCGTATTTTGCTCATCACCTGGCAGCAAAATGTTTCTTGTAATGAAGTCATGTCTGTTGCAGAACGGCATTCTTCTAAGAGGATGATACGTTTTGGAATAGCGTGTTAGAAACCTCTGCACATTGAAGTGGCTCTCAGCTCTTACTGCCTCTTCCTATAAACAGAAATAGGGTCTATCAGAGAGCCTAACCTTCCAATGTAGGTGCAGTTTTGGCTTTTCTAGAAATTTATTTACTTGAGATCTTAAGCATTTCTTCTGCTCTCCTTCTCTAGTACCCCTTTGACTCATTCCTTATTCCTTCTGTCCGTTGTTCTCAAGTCTCTAGTCAGCAAAGCTAACAATTGCTGTGCCTCTTAAGGGAGTAATGGGCAACTATTGCAAGAGCCATTTCCTAGCACAAGTTGTTCTTGCTGGAATTGCTTTTGAATTCTCATTACTTGTTTAAACTATCTTCCAGAGATACTCTGATATAAGCAGCATAGTGAAAGGATGATCAATCTTCTGGGTAGGAAGAAATATGAAATTCTGGGTTTTCCTGAGTTATACCCTGCTGACCAAGTTAATTTCTTTTCTGTTTTAATGAAACAATCATTCTCGCTCTGTGGTACACATGAAGCTGTTCAGTGAGGGCTTGAAATCCTACTAACTTTTTTAAGAAGGACAGAAATAGAGCATCTGGCTTTGAGGATTTATTCGGTATCCATATCCTCAATTAGGGAGGTCAGCTGTCCATCAGTTAGTTAGCTTGGATGGTTCTCAGTGATACTTCACAGCTCTTCTATTGGCTCAGTTCAGAAGATGATGCTTTAACCTAGTTATAACTTTTTTTTTTTTAAACTCAGTTTTGCTTGTACGTTTGCAAATAACATTTCTGGCTGTATGCTCTTTGTATTCCCAGAGTTAAAGCTTTGTGGCTTCAGGTGGTTTTCTGCAAATTTAGCAGCCAAGGTTGATGGCATCAAGCCTATTTTGTGACAAGCCTTTCATTTAGTCCTGATGGTTTCCAGTGTGACTTTGGCAAAGACATCATCTGCCTGCCTTCTGGATAGCTGGCCCACTTGTCAAGGTGACAGAACACCTATCGGCTCGCATGGCTGCAAGTAGCTGGCAAGGGGGAATGCAATTGGCACTTTATTATAACTGATGTCTTTGGAAGGCTGGTAGAGAGGAAGTGCTCTGAATTTATTTTTTTTTCCAAGTGGGTAGACATAGGTCTTGGAAAATGCGAGTGCTCCTGTCTATATGGCTTATGATAGCTGCTAAAGATAAACGTGCTATTTCTCAATGCCAGTCTTTTGGCTGTAGTTAGGTATTTAAAGTAGCTTTTTTCCTAAAATATTTGTCTATTTCTTGTATGCCATATTGTTCTTTTCAACGGTGGTGTGTCTAGATCAGTAGAGTCTCACAGGATCCTAGAACGCCAGATTGAGAGGGACCTCAAGGATGATCTGGTCCAGCCTTTCTTGGTGAAGGCACGGATAAGATGGCCCAGCACCCTGTCTGGCTGAATCTCAGGTGTCCGATGTAGGGGAAAAGTCTGGAGGATACAGATGAAACCCTTAACTTCACTTGAGAGTCAGCCATTCTGGTTTATGTTTTCCTGATGTGTGTTGGTGAAGTATTTGCCAGAAGTGACTTTCATGGACAGTCTCTAGTACCGTATGATGTTGGTAGTTAAGTGTCAGACAAATCTGGTAATACACAGTGTTAAAAGAACTGCCCTTTTTTGGCCTAAGATTGTAAGGGCTACAAAATAAGTATTTTGCCCTTGGCAATAGAAGCATCATAAGGACAGTTACCAAATTTTTAGCATCTGTATCAGTCCATGGTTTTTGTCAGGGAGAATGGGATGCTTTTGGTGTTAAGCTGGCATTCAGATCTGTGGTGTAGGGGCTAAATCACTGCATGGAATTTGATGGAATTATATCTGATGAGAATCTTGCTGATGGCCTCAAATTGCACGTGGGTTTTGTAGTTTTAAGGAGCTGCCTGTCTCTCACTAGGCTGTTTCTTATCCTTTTCTGCCCTTGATAATTTGGAATGGTTGGGTTTGTATATGCTGTCCCCTGCATTTTCCCTCCTTGCTGTGCTAGGGGAGTTTAAGGGACTTAGCTGAAAGGAGAGGGAAATAACTACCTCCTCCTCCCCAAAGTGCTGCGTTTGTCAGAGGCAGCTTGAGGGCCCAGGTTGTCTCGCTGTTGTGGAAGAGCTGCAATTCCCTTCTGTCGGAACAATAAGCTTTGTATCTGTTTGTACAGTAATGAACTGCTTTTGTTTCCTTCAGAAACGTGCTCTGCTGTCTGGAGCGTTTCCATTTACAGACAACCCTTGCCAAATTAATTTTATTTAATTATCTCCCAGGGCTAAGCTTGAATACATTTTGTGTTAAATTCACCGTTTCTCCCTCTTCTGAACGAAATGGACTTGATATCCTTGTTAAAATCTGATTAAAACTAAAATTGAGTTTTTTGAAGTCTGATTATCCCATGAAATGGAATTTTTAAACCTAATTATGAATGGATTTGCATACATTTTTAGCACCATTGAAAAGAAAGTTGAAATAAATTTATTAATGAAATCCTCCTCTGCTGTCTCTTTGGACCATGATGATTGCTGGAGAGTGAGGAAGGAGAAGGGAAGGCGAGAACAAAAGCCCTCCCTCTTTTGAAATATACCCTCTTCCCCCCCCAAATTAATTCCAGAGCTGGTTTGACCCTGTCTCATTTTTATTCCTCTCTGCCACACAGCCCAATTTAGGTAATTGATGGCCTTTCAGAGGGTAACTACACAGTTGAGCTGGTTTCATGTATTTAAAGCCTTTGTGCTTTCTGAAGGGAGAAGAGGGGGGGGGGCAACGTTTGTTTCAGCTATTATGTTCTTCCCCTTCTTTTCTGAGGTAGCCCTGATGCAAAATCAATAGGCAGCTCTCGTTTCTCCTTTCTGAGAAGCTCTATGTTTGAGCACTTCTTTCAAGCCTGATAAAAAATGGATAGTTTTACAGACCATGGTGAATGTGCACACGGGATTTGTGATTGTTTATGTACTTCCCTGGGTTTGAAGCAAAGTTTCTTTGCAGGATGTATTTGAATCTCTCACGACAGTAATTGTGCCCATTCCCTTGGGATTTTGGAAGTGATCCTCTATGGAAAAAGGAGTTGCCAGTGGAGGATTTGCCTGCTTTTTTGACTCCAGCTTTTTGAAGGAGATGCAGAGGGCAGCAAGATGCCTATGCAGAGAAGTATTGGTTTCATGTGGAGGCTCGCACTGTTGAACCTTTCTGTATGTTCTTGCACTAATTGGAAAATTCATCTCTTGACATGAAAGGTAGAACTTAGATGTGGCTTCTTGGTTTTTTGGTCAGGCATCCTCCTACCTGGGGTTACAAAAAGCTCTTTGCACTGCATAAGCATTAGTTAGAAACTTTTAAGAGTGTCTTCTCTCTGTTATATGCTGTGTGCATTTTTTTTTTTTGGTCAAAAAATTACAGTGAATGTGGTAGAAAAAAAGTGTTTTGGCACTTCAGAAATCCTGGACTTGATAGATGACTCTGCAAAGAGTAAATGCTCAGCATGTGGCCGAGTGTTCTGTAAGCATTTGCAAAGTTACTTTGGAGCAGAGGGACTTGTTCTCCATATGCCTTTGTGTTTTCGTTTTAATCGCGTCTTTGCAAAGGTTAAGTAGGAAACATAGTGGAGGTATCAAGTTCTACAAGAAACGGTAATTCTGGCACCGTTTCTCTGAGATGCTTCTGAAGTGGGGGGTTTTAGGAGGGAAGCTGTGGTTCAGCAGAGGAAGGAGGATTGAGCTGAGATTGGAGAATGCTTTTAGCTGGCAAATGCTCAAGTTATAAACGAGAATGGTTGAAGTAGATTAAAAATTTTCTCAGTAATGTAACAGGAAAACTTGAGAATTCAGACAAGCTTAGGAGGAAAGGAGCTGAGGTAGCTCTGCACCAGTGACTTCAAATTGTTTTGTGGTTTAATGGCTGCAGCTTTCATTCGTGCCTGCTCACTGAAGCTATTGACCAAAGCAGACACCTTTAGCATGGGAGTTGTGTAATACTTACTGTATAAATAGGACTCCCGTTTACACATATGTTATAAATGCTTTGCGCTATCTTCCCAATCGAGCTCCAAGTGGAATCTGAGGAGTCAGGAGTATCTGATGCGCCTTTTCCTCAAGCGTGGAGCTGTTGTACAAAGTGTGGTCACACCAGCGATGAGCAGAAGCAGGAAGCTGCAGATCCTGGAGGAGCTAGGAGAAGGAGGAGATCTCCAGTGGGGAAGACATGGAGAAGACTTCTGGAAGGGTGGTTTTTAACTCTTTGTTGTTGCCTGGTTGGTTCTGTACTGTCCATTCACCGAGGGAAAAGTAACTGGTTGTGGGCAGTCTGTAGGCTGTGTCCTACAGCGTGATGAATAAGGGCTTGAAGATAAATGTGCCTGCAAGGAAGGCTGCAAAGTGGTGTGAAAAAGGGATGGATGGTTGTCTCTTTCAATAGAGAGAACAGGAGCTCTTTCTTGCCTGTGAATACATTTCAAAGTTTAGAAACTGTTTATCATCTAATTTTATTAGTGCCTCCTCTAGTAGCTCCAGGCATTGAAAGTGACTGAAACTTGGTGATAGCAGTAAGCCAAGATGGTGTCAGAGTGCTTGTGACACCAATCCAGTCCCCATCTCAATCCCAGTCGCAGGAGCCCGTGGCAGAGACACAGGGAACCTGTAATTGCTTTTGGCTGCTCTGAACCCTGTGCTTGATGCAGGCAGCTGAGCTGATGTCCCGGTTTGTGAGAGCGAGCTGGCAAAAAGGAGAACAGTAATTGCTGAAATGCCACTGTTTACATCTTTAATGCGATTACGCTATAGCAGTTCCACTTTCTATGAACAAGTCTTAAAGTCTGCTTCTATTTCCTTCTGCCATGAATTATTCATTATTTATGGATGATGGTGATTGGGGTTTGGCTTTCACAGGCAGGTTTATTATATCCACTTAACTCTGACTGCTTTGGCATGCTCTAAGACTTATTTTCCCACCATTTGTTCCTAATGTTCATCATTCTTCTTGATGCTAAAACTTTCGGAGTATGTAATCAAACTCTGGTTTTAGGAATGAGAGACTGAGGGGGTGGGGTGAGTTTGTTTTTTCCTTTTTCTTTTTTCTTTTCTCTTTTTTTTTTTTTTCTTTTTGTGGGAAGCATAGGAAAAACTTTTTATTTAAGTCTGTGCTTATTGCCAAGGCTGAGGGCAACTGTTTTACTGTCATGGTGTGTCAAAGGACTTGAATATGAGGCGCTTTATATGTGTGGTTTGGGAGATTTAAATGCTAAGGAAAGAAAGCAGAATTTGAAAATGAGGGATGGGATTGATGTGCTCTGCCCTCGAGGGCAGAGTGGTTCTGAGGGCTGATGAGTTTCGGAGTTTTGTACCGTCTTTGCCTGGCTGTAATGCTGGGGTGCCAGCAGCACTGTAGCAACAATAATGCTCTTTGGGTTCTTCTTCTTTTCTAATGACTTGTGTCATCTGCTTTGTACTGGGACTGCAATGTTTAGGTCTTAGTATGTCTCAGGTTTGTTCGTAGATGCCTCGAGCTGATGTGTTAACGGGCTTTCATAAAACTTTCGGGCTGAAATGTTATTTGTCCTTCACTTTGAATATTAAATTTTTAGAAACTTTTTTTTTAAAAAAAAAAATATGAGAGAGAATTACTGCATTTGTTTAAAGTTCTGCAAGCTTTTTTTAGCTAAACAGTTCAAAGAGCGCATCTCACTAATCAGAGGAATATTTTTGCATCCCCGGGGTGGTCACAGTGTTTTAATTGGAACTCAGGCTTCTTTGAAGTCCTTTTTAATCCTCCCTGAGCTGGGGGAGACGGTTTGAAGGCGGCACTGTAAATCTGAAATTTCTTTGTTTTATTTACATGTGTCTGGGGACATGTGTAATTCGTTTTCCTGAAGTTAAGCTCACTTGCCGGTTTGTGGACAGCTGAGTGGGAATGGGCTTCGTTAAGTGGGGAGGCCAGAGACAGACGGAGGGAGGTTATAGACAGGGACCTCACGTGCTTCTGGATTTGTTAAAACCGGCACCTGAGCAACAGGCTCTGGATGGTAAATGAGCTCAGGGGGAGATGTGAGAGCTAAATGTGAGGCTGGACTAAGCAAAAAGCTCGGATTGAAACTCATGTTTTAGGATTAGCTTATTAGTGCACTTACAAATAGGTGGCGTACTGGTATTTAACTACTTTACAAGTTAAGAAAGAGAAGATTTAGGGTACAGCTCTTACGGTTTGAAGCGTCAATAATCCTTTAAGTCAACACGGGGTTGCATTTTCCTACATTGGATTTGAATGACAGAGTTTTTTGGGTGTCCCTAGTCAGATTGCTGAAACTCTTTGTGCTTCAGCTTCTAAAATGAAGACCTTGCTTTGGTCTGGTTCCCAGAGAAGTCTGGTCTTGCCCAGGTGTATTGCACACCTGATGTATCCACCAGGAATGGCGCCCCAGTGGCAGCTGATGCCTTCTCTCCCATCTTAGTACAAATAACTTGTAGGAATATGCTACTACTAACAATGCAATCGCTTTCCTTGGGCATCTCCTACTTTATTTGTTCCACTATTGATTTTCATGATAAATACAGTCATTTATCGGCCGTGTGTTTTCTGTACTTCAGTAAGGTTTTTAACCTCACACGTTTGCTGAAACGAGGATGTTTTACTTTCTGCTTCTGCCAGAGGTGAGACATCTGCTGTGAAAAGCTTTGAAATAATCTTTGCTTGAGTTTGGATAGTTTTTAATTAATCGAAGCAACAGGCTTAACCTCAATTTTCTGTCTGAAAGAATGAGTTAGTATTCCAGCTGATCATGTAAGCAGTATGCTTTTCAGTCTTTCTAACATTGTCATGATAAATTTACCTGTGACTGATGTTAGTGGATGATATTAAAAAAACCCAGTTAAAATAACTTTTACTGTAGCTTAAAGTTGCAGTTTGAAGTGGCCATTCCTGCCATAAGATTAAAGAGGTATGTGATCGTAATCAGAAGTATATGAGAGTAATATATGGGATGTCAGATCACTTCATATAAAAGTAGCTGAAAATACGGTCTAGACTCTCACAAGGACCTGTAGGCAGTCATTAATGGTATTTCCTCTTGCTCAAGATTAGGGATTTTTTGTTACTGCTGGCTGATATTTTCAGTTGATAAGAGTCTGGGAGAACAATGTGATCAATAAAGATGTTGAAAACAATACAATAACTGGAGTAAATTAATATTCTGCACGGATTATCTCAGACAGGTGTCAAAAGAACAAGACTAGCAATTTAGTGAAATCTGTAAAATAGTCACCTGTACATATATTGTCAGTACCTAGTCTTGGTTCCAGTATTAGCTCCCTTTCTTATCAGACAGAAGCCCTGGTTATCTGTAAAAACCATGTTTCTGTGTTAGTAATTTCCATGTGGGTAGAAGTCATGCCAGAAGGGTGTGTTGTATACATGCAAGTTGTGGAGGGGTTTTTTGTTTGTTTTTTTTGTCATCCCCGTCCCCTTCCTTCCTCAAAAAGAGGTTGATGCTGTCTAGTTTCTAGGCTGGTCTGAGTGTCTTCAGATGTCTTGGAAGTGACCTAGCAGAACGGAACAGCAGAGCTTCAGTAAAATCATGTCAGGATTACTAACTCTATTTGCATAAACATATTTGCCTAATTTGAAAGCGAAGGAGTTTTTAGCTTGCGATCCTTCTGTGGTAACCAGCCATCCCTGCTGGCCCTCAGCTTAGCGAGGAGCAAGTTTCTGAACTAGCTTTTACTCATTGATGTGAAATTCAGAAAGAGAAGCTTCTGCCTGATTTTCTAGGAGTTTCTGGTTTTCTAGGAGTTTCTGATTTTGGCTGTCAGGACACTTTCCCCAGCTTCATATAATCCTGGTAATTGGCCTGGAATGGATTTCAGGGTTTCTAATGATCCTCTGTTGAGTGATAGCTCTTTGAAAGATACAACATCTATCTATTCGGAGTTTGTTTCCAATGAACATGTCTTTGTATTTCAGTCTGTGGTTTTCAGATACTAATTTCTTGCTTATGCTTACTTACAGTTATCCAAATGCCTTGAAAATCTTAGGATACCCATGTGGTTAGAATAAATAATTGGTATTCTGCTGCAGATCCATTCTTTAGATTAGTTTGATTTACCGCCCCCAGCCCCATTGTGAAGCTTTAATTTTTTCCCAGAAAATAATTCACACTGTCTTCTCTGCCCAACTCTAGATTGTCACAATGATTGTTCCAACTGCCTTGACAAATGGAGACTATAGGAAAAACTACCCTAGTTATGACTCGCTAAAATAAGTTATTTTATTCATTTCGTGGCATTATTTTTCCCTTCAGCTGTTTCTTTTTCTCAAATTAAGTTCATGATGGGATAAAAGACTTAAAATAGCTTTTGCTGCTGCTGCCGTAAAATGAAACGTTACATTATTTAATGTGTTTACATATTGTGCTCAAAATCTTAAGGGCAGTAGGTACAAATTATATGCCACAATAATTTTCTTTCCGTTTCATCATTAATATATATTACATTCACTAAATTAAATTCAAAATTGAGAAAAAATATTTGCTGCTTTAATTGTAAAGATCATGCTGGTATCTGCTGTAGTATGCGAACAGCACCAGCCATTTTTGAAAATCCTTTATGATCCTTTCCAACTTCACTACTTCTGTGCTGCTGCTGGTGAACAGCTAAAAGGTGTTTTACAAGTTTGTGGGTTTGGGTTTTTTTTTCCTGTTTGGTCTCTAATCTGGGTTGGTTTTTTGGGAAAAGTTAAGCAAAAAGAAGTTAGAAGTCCCACACGATGGTCTGAAAGCTTTTCAAAGACTCTGGTTCTTATGGATTAGTAGGTACAATAGGTTTGTTGTTCCTTGATAACCTAAACAGGGAAGACATTAAGAACTGTTTGTTTTCTTAGACTGGATAAACATAGGTACAGAATATTTAATAGTTTTGCAGATATGCTCCACGTTTCTTGAGTTGTCTATCAAATGGCTTATTGATGCCTTTAGAACCTGTTTCATTTTATGCAACTGAGTTTAAGCCAAATTAAAATTCTTTTGTGTTACAGCATGATTGAAATATCTGGACTATCTCTCCGCTCCCCCACTTTTTTTCCCTGTAGGACAAGGCATGCCAATGCGTGCTGCAAGGAGGAGTTGATTTCATCTGTATCGTAATACCAAAATGATTATTTTTTTGGTTTTGTCTAAGGAGAGGGTCAAGAATAGGGCATGGAAAAGTACGCTTTGTTTGTTTTGAAAATGTCAAACATAAGCAAGAGTTTTAGAGGCAATATTTTTTCCCCCCCCCATATTTATGCTACGAATCATTAGCTTTTGTGTCAAAAAGCCCAACGAGTGGCAGTTGAGCAGAGTGGAGAGCCAAGCGTGTTTTCCTCTGGTTGTACCCAGTGGTCAGCCTCGTGCTGTAATGTGAAACAGCAGAGCAATTAAAGGACATCCCTGTAGGTTAGCAGCAGTACAAGTTGAGCTTGTATGGGGATATACTTGTCATTAGTAAAAGCACAAGATAGTTTATTCTGTTTTTCTAGTTAACTCTCTGTTTCCCTTGCTACTTACGTACTTTCTCGGTGGTAGTACGCCTTTTTTCCGTTTAAAGCGTAGGTTAGTTTTGACTCCTGATGAAGTCTGGTCTTGACAGTGCTAAAACCAATTTTGGAGACATAGCATACAATTATTCATCCACCCCAAAACCCAAAACGACGACACGGTGGTGGATACCTTGCGAGGTAGCCTGACTTCTCGCCAGTTTCTGAGTGCTGGACTGACAGTTCACGTGTCTCCCCCTCCAGCCCTCTTACTGCTTTTTCCATGCGGTCGGTGTTACCGGACTCGGAGTGTAGCAGTGAGAGCTTGAGGATATGTTTTGATGAGAAGACAGCTGAGCCAGGTAACGGCTTCTTGTTGAAAGGGGGAATTTCAGCGAGCCGATTCAGACCTTCAGTGGCAGAAAACGAACCAAGTGACTGGCACTTCAGTGGCAGCAGGCAATTAGATTTGCTCTGTTACGCTCGCCAAATTGCACCTGGAGAAGAGAAGCCTGGGAGCCTACAATGATGATTTGCGTGAGCTGGACCTCTTTTGGAAAAGCAACACTCTGGGCTTGCCATGTAAAAAGCTCAGCCGTGTGCTCTAGCACTTTTTTAATCAAACTATAGAAAATTGCTTGTGTTTCACCGTGACCTTTCAGAGCTCTAAATTGCACATCAGGTGATTCAGTATGCAATGGCCTGACTTCTGGGTGAAGATTGAATAATAAAAGCTGACTATTTCTAGCTTACCTTCCAAATCAGCAGGTTTGCTGCTGCTATGTATAACATTCCCTTTCCTTGAGGTCTGTTTAAGCCTTTCACTTGTAAGGTTACGTTCAACTGCAGTGTGTCAGCTTGCCAGGTTTCAGTGCTTCGTTCTTCGCTTGCTGTTAGAGCAGCGATGGGGATGAGAAAGAGCTTTGGAATGTTGAAATGCCCACCAAATGATTCATTTTTTTTCAAAAGTAAGGTTAATTTTTTCTTGTTGAACTTTTAAATCTCTCTTTAAAGTAGAAATGGAAATGGAAAGATTAGTTGTTATGATGCCCTATCATTAATTTTGGGAGGAAAAAACCATTTTGCATTAAAACCTCAAAAAGTCTATTGACTGGAATCTAAGAGAGTTTTCTTCCTCTTCTTTTCTCCCCTCTTAAAATGATGGCTTGATTGGATTAATTGCTAATTTTGCAGTTGCTTCAGAAGAGACATATCAATTGTTTTTAGAATTGTGAAAACACTTATAAACAATTAAAATGCTTCCTTACAAGTAAGTTGTTCTGCTTCAAGTGGTTAATGGGGACGTTGGCTTTGGCAAAGAGCAATTGGATTTGTTGATTCCATCTACGCAAATACGAGATTTCTTTTCTAAATGAAGGGAACCTCAGAAGCTGAGATTGCTTATTGCTTTCAGTGTACACTTCAGACTTTGTTCATTTTGTACATAAAATATTAAGCATGCCGTTTATTGGAGAAAATAGTGTAAGGTATACCTTAGTTTTGCTTTTTTGATGACTCTTAGCACCTTTGAATGAATAAAGGTAAGTGATTGCTCTTCAAAACATTTTAATCAAAGTGTTATAAAACACACTAAATGCGTCCTAATTGCCTAGGAAATTTTAAGAACTTATTTTTGTGAACAATGTGAGTAGCAGATTCCTTACCATATGGTTTAGTTCATGTAGTTAACAATGGAAAGGGAGGATTTGGGCATGGAGACATTAACTAATGGATGTAACTACCTGGGGTGGAGCTTGAGGGGGCTTTTTTGCAAGAGAAGCACTGCTGTGAAATTTCCAGGCCTGGGCACGAGATTTTAGCAGCGATTTAGTGATTTTTTTTTTTTTCCTTTAGTCTGGTGAAGGGGAGCTCAGGTGTGCTCCCAGGGAGGTGATGCATATTTCCAGTTGAGCAAGTTGCAGTTTTCCAATACAAACTTTGAGTTAATGTGACCAAATGAAACTTAAGGACTCTGCGTTGCTGTATTTTGGGAAGTCTGTATGTGCAGTTGTGATTATTATTTGCTGTACTTTCTTGAAGGACGAGTCATCACAGGAGCTGAGCTGCTTTTGGACTTGCTGGTGAAGCTTAAGAAATAAGTGGGAATCCTGTAAACCAGAGACAGAGGAGTTAAAGCAGTTGTAGAGCTCCAGTGTATGGAAAGGATGTTTGGGGGACTCCTTTCAAATATACAGGAACACACTATTACAGACATTCCGCAGCCTTTCTAATCACACAGAAATATTTAAAACAACTAAAATGCCTTTCCAGAAATCTTCTGTTGTTGTCATGTTATCATTCTGTGTTTGTTCTTCAGATGCTGTTGTTTTTCTGCCTAGGAAGAAAATTAAATTCTTGTTTAAAAGTAGAAGGGGTCCTTCTTGGGGAGAGGAGAATTTCAGAATCTTCTAGTGGTTTTTTTTATACATAATTTAAAAACACAAAAGGAACAAAATCCATATTTTATACTTTTAGGAATACTGTCTTAAACACGCCCCCTTCCCCCCTCCCAAAAGAACTCCAACCCAAAAAAACCCTGGAAATTTTATTTTATTGAAGAGAAAGAAGCAGATGGCCTTCTCTTTCTGTGCCTGATTGTCTTAACAAACACTCCAATAAAGACTTCTGTCTCTGGTCTTTATCAGTTAATTATGCTTAAGTGTAAAACAACTTATGGATCTCTAAAATGCCATGCTGGAAACCTGGGAATGTTCCATTTCCATTCAATATGATCTAGTTGAAACAACCAAATCTGTGTCACTGTATATTCATACTGATTTGAAACTATAAAGAGAAATGTTAATTCAACAGAATTCCAAAAATAAGAATTTCTGAGTAATTTAGTAGTATAAGTGTTGGTAGTTTCAAGCAAATTTAATTTAAAAAATAAAAAAAAAAATCTGTGAAGATCTTCGTCCTCCAAACAAAGTTGACTAAATGCCTGTTTTTCTGTGTAGTTTTATTTTTGTCTTGTATTTCCACAGTTAAAATTTAATGTCAGATATCTAACTACAATCAAACCTCTTCCTTTGCTGTGAGTTTTGAAACATTTTATAGAAGCAGTAAAAGTTGACGTTCTAATCAATTATAAATAAAAAATATTCTAATTTGTACTTTAACATCTTCATCTGCTTACTGAGTCTTGGTTTAATGTTACTTCAACAGCTAATTCTCAGTGTGTAACTGTCATAGTTTATATTGAAATGGTAATAGATCCTTAACTAATACAGTTCAACAAAGCTTTCTAGCGAATATCTATGAAATGCCAGATGTGTGTGTTTATGTATTTTATTTTTTTATACCTTTTTCTTTTTTTTTCCTGAAGTTTGTTAAAACTCAAGAAAGTGTGCCAGGGCTTCCCTGAAAGTCATTGAGTTATGTGGATGGGCATCCCATTATGTTAATTTTTCACTTCATTTGAACGATTTTGGGTTTTTAGCGTTCTTAAATTGCTCCTTTTCCAATTATCTGCACTTCAAAGGAAGTCAAACAGCTTTGGTTAACAGCAATTTTGTCCCTCCCTTACTGTGCTGCTAAGCTATGCTGGACTAATTTGCTCGTTTAGGGCAAAAAATCTTGTTTCCAAATTAGGCTTAAATTCTCCCACTTGTTTGGTTTTTAATTTTTTACTTAAATGTTATTGCAGAAGGAAATGTGGTCTCGGGATGGGATGGTGGGACAGAAGAAGAATGTTCTAGCTTTTGGCTCCTTGTGCCTTACCAAGGAGAAAGGAACCGAAGTCAGCAATTTAATCTGCAGCCGCATTTTGGAATCCCCTTTTTGTCGTTTCTTCTTCGGGTTATCTTTGTAATTACACAGCGTATGATTCTGTTCTAATAACACGCTGCTCTTGAATCATACTGTTAAGTGCGTGTGTTTCATTTGCAGAATTTTACATGGCTGATGCAAACTAGGAGTGTGGTTTTTTGGTTCCATGGACTCCGGTCGTTACATGGGGAAGGAAGTCGTCAACTAAATGTCTAAACATAATGACAGTGCAGAAAGCAAGCAGCTGCTCAGAAGGGGGGTTCTGGGTATATTTCTGCAAGGCCAGGGTTTCAAACTGCCCTCAGGTAGCAATGGTGATTCTAGTAGTGATGTTCAGATACGTTGTCAGACAGATTCCCTTAAAGCAAACTTCTTGACCTTTTAATCCTGGTTTTTGCTCTCGAAGTGTTCCATAGGGAATGGACAGAGCTTTAGCAAAAATTCTGTACAGCTAACCCATCAGAGAAAGGCTCTCAAGGCCAGAACATGTTAAGTGTGTGCTGGGATGCTGACAAATTTCTCTCTTTATGTGGCATTGTTTCCAGAAACTTGTGAAATGAGAGGGCTGTTGACAGCCATGAGGGCTGGGTGGTATTTGCAGTGCTTTGGGAGTTGACCAATTCTCTTCAAATTGAAAGCTCGTCTGATTTAATTCCATTGTGCATGCTGTGTCATTCCTCTACTTGGAACTGTGTAAATTTGGCTTTTGCCAAATAGTGTGGGATCGGGGTAGGATATAGACCTCAGAAACGTGCTTTGAAACCTCTCAATAAAGGAATTTGCCAGTAGAGTGCACGCAAGGGGTGTCTTTGTCTCTGATCACCTGGCGTGACTCAGCTTTACAGAAAGTGAACTCTTCTTCAGAGGGGGTTAATACCCATTGACTTTATTGTCTGTTATATATCTGTGCCGCTCCACTTCGATACTCCACCTAATGCCAATAAAACATCCTCCAGAAATAAGTATAAACCTAAAGCTGCCAATTGCTGAAGCTGAGATTGGAAGCTAATTGTTGATGTGAATTGCCGAACAGATGAGGATGATTGTGTTTTATTGGAAATCTGTCAGTAGCTATCATTACTAGAAATCTGTGGCTTTTATAATCCTGTCTCATTTTACTATTGGATTAATTTCAGTTCTCTGTCTCAGTCCTAATACATTATGGTATGAATTTCTGAGAAAAAGATAAAAAAACCCACAAGGCAAATATACTTTTTTGCCCATTTAAAAAAATCTGTGCAATTATTTTATTGATGTAGGGACCAATAACTGGTGTTGGGGGCTGGCACTCAGCATCGCGAGAGAGATGCCCAGTACTAACTATCCTTGTGATAAACCTACTATATATTGTTGAATTTGGTTGAATGCAGTCTTAGAACTGCATTTTTCAGAGCTTTGTTGACATGGCATTAAATTTTACAAAGATGGTCCGTGTTGAAATTGGTGTGTCTGCCTACAGCTTCCTTTTGCCGAACAGACCAAGCATTTCTGTCCATTCCTAAGTCCATTTCTGTCTGGTGTTTTCTGGTTTTTAGCTTCTGGTGGCTCCAGTAGGTGAAAGATGGTGAAGTGGAAAGGGAAAGATAATTCATATTTTTTTTTTTTCCTCATCGGCACTAGTACAAAGTTGCCTTTATCCATACCTTATCTCTAGAGACTTTTCTAGTTAGAAACTACTGCAGAAAGAGAACATCTACTTCCTTAATTCATGGAATTAAAAAAAAAAAATCTGAGTCAGAGGTCTGCTTCCTGCAGATAGAAACTAATGAACCCATGTTGAAATCAGATTGTAGCTTTGTAGACTTCTCTTGTAGGGTTTTTGCTGTTGTGTGTGGGGTTTTTTTGTTTGTTTGGTTCCCCCCCCCGCCCCGTGCAGACATTGTGGAGGATACGAAACCAGCTTTCTTCCATTTTCTGCCATATGTGAGCATTTACTTCTCTGTTTATATACTAATGGATGGAACCCAAGTCCTCCAACTTGGAAAACAAAGTTAGAGCAGTGTTAGATTTGAGCTCTTCAGAGCTGAGATTCTAAGAAAACAGTGTTTTTCCCTTGCTCTTGGGTTATGTGGAGATGTGGCTTGCATCGGACTGGGCTGAAGTAGTTCTCCAGTGTTTGCTCTGATGTCCAGCTGTTAAAGAACTTGGTAAAGATGGGGAACTGCTTAAATCAAGAATCCCTTTAGGCTCAGTTCTAGGAGCTTCAGTTATCTTATCTAGGCTGCAACGTATTTGAAAACCCAGGTGCATGTTGACTTAAAATTGACTTGTCTCTGCTATCAGATTATGAATTTTAGATGTTTTACTCAAACCATCTCCAGCTTGGTGTCTTGGTCTTCTCCTAGTTTCCTTGGCCATTGAGCATGGTGTCTTTGAAGGACAGTGTTTCATCCCGTTCTGACAGATTTCTTGGACTGCTGCAATATGTGTCTCCGTTGCCTGAGGAAGACGGTGTCCATCTGTTCTATTATATATCGACTGTTAAGACTTCCATGTAACAAGTGGTATTAGAGGCTTCAAAATTTTCTGCTGAGGAAGGCTGCAAGTGTGCAATTCTGGAAGCAAAGAGCAGGCACCTTTGAATTGGGATTCCCAGAACCGAATCCTGGCTATCTGCATCAGCTCACTGTTTAACTGATTTTCACTTGGCTGGAAGTGACAGATGATTAAGGGAAAAAGCGATGCCTTTTCTGCCCGTGAATAGTTGGATGAAAAGTGGTATCATCAGAGAGATGGCTTCTCTAGTCCTAGATTCAGTCAGAACCCTTCAGTGGTCAAGCTAGAGACACATCTCCTACCTGTTTGGTTTTTGGAGTGGCAGGACCCTCATTCTGGGGCTGTATTTGTATAATGTAAAATCTGATCAGGCTTAATTTCATCTGCCACCAACAGTGAAGCCTTTGACTTGCATCCTGGGGGTCACGACAGAATGTGTTTCTACAGATTTCACTTCTGCAAAACCAGCTCCCTAGGGAAAAACCCTTTCAGGGTTTGGGTCACTCTTCCCCTTTGGGGGTGATGCCACTTGCTGCAGCAAAAGGATGTAGCCAGGACATACTATGATGCCCTTTCCTGCTTCCTTTCCTTTGAGAAGTGGGATATAGATGCTTCTCTTCTGAGATGGGAAACCCTTTCTGGTGGCTCAAGAGAAAAATCTTTTTGTATTTTTTCATAAGCTGCCTCATTTAGAGTTGAATCTCTTACACTCCAAAGAGAACAGCTGTCTCCTGCGGAGACTGTTGATGTGGGATAGTGGTTGCTGGGACTGCCAGGCTGGACTTATCTTGGTCCCATTCCACTAGCTTTACAAATTTGACATTGCATTTGATGGAAAAATAAACCTATTTCTGGCAACTGCAGAGCTGTTGCTAGTAGATCTGTAAAAATCTTTAGTCTCTAACAAGAAAAGGTTATCAGGGTGGTATCTGAAATGTCCTCTAGAGCTGATGGATTCTTTTTCTTTCTTTTCCCCCCATGGCTCTGGAGTCACTGCTTGTATGGCGGACTCTGAAGTCAGCACACTGGTAATTGTGTGGGAGCGCTGCTTTGAGGCACCTCTTGTGTAGCTGAACCTCTGCGCTGTCGGGGGGTATTCAGCAGTTGCCAGAGCTGTTGAATCGTGTAGTATACGTACATTTACGTCCTCCTTTTCTTGCCCTCTTGGTGGAAATCCTGTGGTTGTGCTGCGCTGAGTCTCTGCAGTTGAGCAGCCACCGGAGTAACGCTGTGTGTGCTCACGCTTGTGTGCTTGTGCTGAGCACCGCGGTGGGGAGGAGATTGTGGACCCCTATTCTTCTGTCTGTTAAAAAAATTAATGTGTTCAAGTGATAAGCTCTCTGTTCTTCTGGTATGAATGTTTATGCAGGCTGTTTGCTTTGACGAATTTGGTCTTGCTAACTTGCTTTACGGTTAGTTTATGGGTTGAAGTGAACAGTGGTGAGACGCTGCGGCTGGGATGGTGATTACAGCATGCAGCAACGGCTCTAGTAAAACAGGCTTTTAGTAAAAAGCTGGACAGGCTGCAGCCCTGTGCTATGCTAAGGGACTGCAGCAGGTTTGGCCTGGTGAAATTGCCTTACCTGCTTGTGGTGAGCCCTTTTTATGGTCAGGTATGGAATATAGTTTTCAACCAATGATTTGCTAAAGGTTTCTATTTTGTTTTAATTATGTAGGACACCTGATGATCTCTCAAGGCAAATTGTGGCCCTGCAGCAAAGGGAGATTGTACTGAAAGAGCAGAACTCGACCATCACAAACAGGTAAGTGATACCAACAGTGCATGCTGGTAGCAAGACACTGCTGTATTAAAGCATATATAAAGAAAACAAGGACTGCAGCCTGAGAGGATGGCTTTTTAGATTTCCTTGCTGCTCCATGGAGCCTTCTGTGCTTTCCCTGTCTTTCCCGTGCTGATGAAGAGGTTTTTTGCTTACTTAAATCCTTGCAGGAAGAAAAAGATGAAGAACTGTGGGAGGAGGCGACAAATAGTTTATCCAGCTTTATTTTATGAGCTAAAGTGTTTGCAAGGGGAAGTAAGCTGCTTTCCCAGACCATCTCATCTGGAAAGGGAACGTCACAGCAAAACGTGCAAAGTAGTCGTGTGGGTATGGGAAAGGAGTAAGAGCCCTGAGGACTGTTATTTGAATGCTTAGAGAAGCAGTTTGTATGGATGATGGTGCTGGAAAAGTATCTTTGCAGTTTTGGTGGCAAAGTACTGCTAGGCTTTGGGAGGAGCACTCTGTTTATAGAGTGAGATAAACATTGGAAACTAGAGGGTGTTTAAGCCTTTGCCCTGGTGTGGGAGTGTATATCTGATAGGGGAAATGAGTTTCTGTGCCAGAGCTTAACTTTGCAGGCTGTGTTGGGTACATGTGGCATATCTTCACACAGTTCCATACCATGCCAGGAAGCGGTGCTCATCCCCGGTGCGTGTATTCTTGCTTCTCACCCTGTTTTATTTCCACGCGTTAGGAACCTGTTGTCCTTGTTAAAAACAATACCTTGATCTTTCAAAAAGGCTCTCGGACTGTTTGCATTGCCAAGGTGTTAGCTGACTTGTCAAAGCAAGAGAAGCGTGGAGAATTTCAACCTTTGGTGTAAACATGTTGAATGTAAAGCAGTCAAATACTGTGCAGTTGAGCACTGGAAAAGCACTCTGAGTTTGTCTTGGGCTGCATTTGCTATTGTGTCTCCTGAGGTACGTGGTAGATGTTGGTTCAAGAGATGATCGTGTTCTGGGCTCTGCCTGAGTAATGATGGGCAGGATTCAAGCTGGGTGTTAAAAGCTTTGTGGGGGCTGCTGCTGTTAATGAAACTGTTTAGTCAGTTGTAAAATTGTTAGCCAAGTGTAAATTCCCATGAGTGCAGCTGGCCAAATTGTTACGTGGTTTTTGCGAAGAAGTTTAAAAGGGGGGAAAAAAAATCTCACCAATCTAAGAAAGACATTTTGTCTATTAAAAATAAACCAAGCAAACCCTCAAACCCACAACTGATCAATTGATCGAATAAAAGAATGATGGTAATGTTTGAGTTATTGATTGGTGTGTTGTTTTTTTTTTTTTTTTCCTGGCTGCTTCTCTCAGCCTGTCAAAGAAATGCTTTTTCTAAATTTATTACTGGCCAGGGGGAATCATCTGTTGAGAAAGCAGCCTTTTGATAGTGCCTGTTCATGCTGGATGTAATTGTGCCAATTTAGTTTAAAAGTAAAAACATGATTAAGATTACTTTTTGATTTCAAGTGAAATGGGCTGTAAAGCTGCTTAAATTAAAATCCTAACATTTTCTTGATGCAGTGCTGTGTATCATTTCCAAAGCTGATAATTTTGGCTTTCTTCTGTCGTATACCTTATTCTGTCTTAAAATGTAGGCAATAAGATACATTTTTAAAAACCTCTCATTACAGATGATTTGAAAGTTCCCAGGAGAAGGTCTTGAGTCTTTGGAAATAAAACCTTGTTAAAGAGGCAAATCTAATTTTCTCTTTTCCCTGAATGACATCCAGATTTAGGTGATGGTCTTCTCTTTTATTTGTTTCATAATCATGTGCAGAATGGTCTGTGCGTTACAGTAACTTAATATGTGATCATGACTCCCTCTAGTGATTGAGCCCAGCACTTATTCAGCTTTCTGTTGGTTTTTTTCAGCTACAAGTTATTTTGCCTTTAGTTAAAATGTGGTAGGTCTTCAGTACTGACAGTGCTATGTTTGGTTTATAGAGGCGGAGGTTATGTGTTTATAGAGCCATGTGCAGTACAAAGACAAAAGAATTTTTGCCTACCTTAAGCATTGATTAATTTTCCCCATTAAAATTAATGATGCTTAAGAAAACATCATCAGAAGTTGGCATCCGAATTTATTTTTGCCAGTGAAGTGGAGAATCACAGATAGTTCTTGTTTACCTGTTGCTGCAGTGCAAAATTCAGATTAGTAGAAGAGATTTTGAGTGTGGTGTTATGATGATAACATATGATGATAAGATGGTGATATGACCCTCTCCTCTCTAAATGGCTGATACCGAGTCTTTGTACGGTGAGTGTGTCTTTGGTCATTGCTGAACTTTTAAACACAGGCAGAAGAGCACCTGGAAGGGGTTTTTGCGAACAGATTATCCTTTCTCTTAGTCTTTACACTGCAGTCTTCGTACTGGTTTTTATTGCCAGTGATGGTACCTTTCCTGCATTGTGTAGTGACTGTGACGGTCACTTGCCAGCTACTATTTGCCTCACAACCTGACAAATAGTCCGCAGTTTCTTTTTGATAAGAGGAGATGCTTGGTTAGGAGAGAGAAGCAGGAGTTAATCACTAATGTAGCGGCATATGAGCAGGACTTGACTCAAAAAACAAACCAGGCATGGAGAAGGTATCACAAGGGACCCGTTGGCTAGGTAAGGTCCCATCCATTTCCGTAAAACTGAAGACAGATCGAGCTCAGCTGCTGCTCAGTGTCCCTTCGTTGGTCTAGAATGGAGAGTTATGGTACACAAACACACTGGTAACAACATTTTCCAAATGGCACATGGCTTTACTAAGCAGACTAAATTTATTTTTGTCTCATTCTTCCATTCTTGAACTACTTTCCACTTACCACTCTGTTTTTCAGAGCCAGTGTTTCTGTTATTAAAAAAGCACTAGAGGTCATCACACCACAAACAGGCTCCATCGTTACAAATCAGCCTTTGCATTGATATTCCCGCTGCTTCTGGCTTGGGGATCTGAAGCCAGTCGGTGTTTTGTGTAACCTGTGCTGTTTCCAGTGTCTCAAGGCCTCCCAGAGATCAAACGATGGGGCATATCATATTTGCTGTATTGCTCAGATTACATGTTTTTTTGACGCAGAACCGCAGGACTGAATTTCCTGAACAGCGCGTTTAAATCAATTTATTTTAACAGTGCTTATTTACGTGTTGGAGTTGTGTGGACTCCTTGGAGCTTGCTATTTTTGGCAGGGAAGAAAACCTTTCTGTGGTGCTGGCGCGGGGAAAGAGGAGAGGGTCGCTCTTGCACTGACGACGTAACCAGCAACTCACTTCTCTTTGCAACTTCGGCATTGCTGAGTAATGTAGCTGAAAGTGCCATTAATAGCGCGTGATGGAGTCTCGCTGCTGTTTTGGAGTGTGTCGCTACAAGTTGTGTAAATAGAGTAAATTATACTTTCAGCAATAACAGTGGGAAGGATCGTGGAGCTCTGTAACTGCAGAGCAAAGATAACAATCCAAAGGTCTAAAGGCTCAAAAGAAGATTGCTTAGGGTCACTTTGATAGCATGAATGTACGTGCTCTGCTGTTTAGGAAAAGGTAATGAAGGAAAGGTGGTTTATTTGGGGGTCAGTTTAAGCATGCAGCCATCGTTAGCGTATGTGTGTTTTTCTCCCCAGAGTGTGAATGCTACAGATATGGTATATTGAACTGTACTTTTTAAGGAGATGGTGATAGTTGTAGCTTAAAATATGGAAAGTCGGCCAAACAGTTTATAAGCTTTTGTCTTATGGAAAAATGTAGTTGTTACGCTATTTTTTTAAAGTGAGAAAAGCAGCGTATTTGTTTTTTCAGCATCCTACCTACGTATTTGGAGTCTCTGGAGAGATTTCCTAAAACAATCCCAGCAAAGCATTCTAGAATTTGAAATGTGGGATAAAATTTCCCTTCTCATCAGTGTTGTCCTCTGACACTGCTTACTGTTTGATCTTTGCTTCAATTCTGAAAGACAGGCTATGAAAATGTACTTTTTTGGTTACTCGTCCTGCCCAACGTGATAATTTCTTTCCTACTTTTGCTCGTGTTGTCTAAGTGTAATATTGACTTTGGACCATTGAGGTATCTTGTAGAAAGTGAAATACAAGGAGGCGCATAGGTGAAGTTAGTACTGAGCAGGTGGAAGGACACAGAAAACCAGAAGAGGAGTAAATCTTTGGTTCTGGTGTTGAGAGGCTGGAGCTGATGGCTTATTCTCATCACTTAGTGTCAGAAACCCAGCCATGTGTTTTGACATATAGTTTCATACGTGAAAAGGGATACACAGAATAATATTTTCCTTCTCCAAGTGCTCCCAGAGTTCTGTTAAGAGACATGGTTGTTTACCGCCTTTAATCATATAAATCACGTAAAGCTGATTTACCCAAACAACCTGCTGTGTGTGTTGTCACTTAAAAATGAAATAAAAAACTAAACCATTGAAGGCTGGGGAATATAGATTGCAAACTGAACAGAAAATGCTTTTGAGTTGGGCAGCAGGGATTTTTTTAAATTAAAAAAACAATGAATGAGTGATGATAAGCTCAGAACAGTCCATCTCCATAAGTGCTGTTAGCTCAGAAGTGTGTTGTAAATCTGTTGCCCATCTTGTCTTTTCCTCGGATGTCCCAAGGAGTGTCAGTCACAAATATAAATAGAGCCTGTCAGGCTTCTTCCCCTAATCTTCTGGAAAGTTGGGCAGAAGTTTAATTACAGTGAAATGTCTTTTATCTGACAGAGAGAGAAGTGCTAGCTTTTTGATAGGCTTTATGAGTTATTTTGTGATCAAAAGAAGCACTTAATGTCTAATATAGGACAAGGTAGGAATTTTTTTCCTTGTTCATCTATATGGCACATTGTGCCTTGATTTATACGTGGAGGTGTGTGTTTACTTAATGCCAGACAAATGTTTATTCGCAGTGCTTCAGGGCAATATTAACTGCTGGCAGGTTCTGCATTCCTTTATAGAGTAATAGTATGAAGAAAAGACTAGTAGGTATTGCTTTTTCTTTTCTCCAGAGTGGATCTTTCATGCATTTTTATGCCAGAAGGCAGTTGATAATGTCCCATTAAGTGACCAATCTACTCTCTCCAAATAAACATATTGAAATAGTAAGATTCCAGAGCAACATCTGGTTACTCACGACTCTAATTTGGTAGATACAAAGCTTTTTCTACTATTGTATAGATAATCCCTAGCAGACAACAGGAAGGCAAAAAATAATTTAGCCGAGATACTGACTTCTTCCAATTCTAAGAACGTGGGATTTTGCCCAGACCTTTGCTTTTTGTGGTTGTGCCATTTTTAGTCTGATTTCCTGAGGAAGTGAGGCTTACACTGTGCTTTGTGTGGGTATGTAGATGAGATTGTGCCTACCCTACACTTCTGAACGTGCTAGTGGTGTTGTGTCAAGTTTGGCGGGTAGTAGAGGTCTCAAAAATAGTAAATTCCAGCAAGTTGAAGGAAAAAGGGGTCTCCAGCTCCATGAGAGACATCCTGTTGGTGCAGCTGGAGGTCATGCCCTGTTAGTTAGCAGAGCCCTGCAAGCAAAAGACCCTCTTAAAAGTCAGCTGGACAGCAAGGCTGCTGTTGGAGATCTTGTCTCCTTGGCCACCGCTTGCTCAGCCTTGAGTGTGGCAGTGAGCAAGCCCTGTTCTGCTGCCACGGTAATATCACAGTCCATCAGTTGTGATATACTGAGTTCTCCAAAGGCTCGTGGCGTTTGTCAGTACTGTGGTAATGTTGGTAGCGCTGTCGTTTTCATGCTGTTGGCATGAGAAATGGAAGTCTACTTGAGTCAGGATTCACCTTTGTGGAGAGAAATCCATGGGAAACCAGGCAACTTTGGTTTTTGAAGCTCGTGGAGCTTTTTCTGCTTAAAAGATTATATACAGAAAAAGCCTAAAGTACAGCCTACGGGGCACAGACACAGCTGTAATTGTACCGTCTCTTCAGCGTGGAGCTCTGTGGAAACTTCATGATGCAAAACCAGTAAAAATATTAGTTTCTTACCTTGTATTTGATTGTGCTTCTTGGAGAACATTCAGGGAGAATCTGTGGAATGGCTCTGATCACTTTTAAATGATTAAAAAGACCTCTATTCTTAGTTTTTGGTTTTTGTCTTGTTCCAGGATTGTGATTGACCCTTGTTGTTCCCACTAACATCCCTGATGTTTGCGCATATTTTTATTACTAGAATGAATAACAGCTTTCATGTGTTAGTGCTCCTCTGGAGATGCTGATTCAGCATTCCCTTGGGTGTCCAGGTAGCAGTGTGTGTTATTAATCAGAAAAATGTGTAAAACTAATCAGTTAATTTGATAGGAAACATAGGCTGTTCTTGATGGTGTGTTGTACAGCAGACACTCCATGTATTGTAAAAGTTATGGAAGGAGAAGTCTGCCTAGCATTTCCTCTGTACGTGGCTCACCTGTACTGTAAATCTTTCATTTCTGTGAGACTAAAATTCCTAAAAATCCTAGATGAAATAGATGTATGTTAATACTGGTCTCGAGTTCTGGGAAAGTAGAATGACTATTTAGAATTACTGAAGCAATTTGAAGTCAAAAGTTATTATCTATTTTCATCATTCAAATTCTTTCCTTTTTAGTGAGAGATACGATGTTCAAATTAAAGATTTGCGTGAGGCCGGTCAGCCAAAGGAAGAGTGCACCACGTCCGTATTAATTTGTGATATGAATGCAAAATAAGAAATTATAATCTCAGCTGTGTAGTAGGCAGCAGTACAAAAATATTCTACTTTGAAACCGGTACTATTATGTAAAATGTTGAATTCAGCCTGTTGCTAAGCTTTGTATAGAGCTCTGGGAATTGTAATGATTTAAGATTTCCAGTGCTTAGGGATTTGTCTTTTATTGCCTCTGCAGCGTGGCAGTAAGCCTTGAAAAATTTTATATGAGTTGGGAAAGAGGAGAGCCGTTCAGGTTGGTAGTATCTTTAGAATCAGTCGTGAAGTCACAAGGATGGTCCCGTGGATAGTCTGGAGAAGTCTGGACTTGGTGTCTGGAGCAGCTTTATGTTTGCTTGGGTTGTGCTGAGTCACTTCGCAGAGTGACCGGAGTTTCTCCTGCTCTCACATGCAGACCCAGAAGATCACGTGAATAAAAACAAACACCTCTACGCCATATATCCTGTCTAGTCTGCGCCTAATGATTTTAAAGGCAAATAAAATACATTCATTCCTATCTCTCTGTACCTGTTAAGATTTTTTTGTTTCTTTCTCCCCCAAAAGCACATGATGAACATTCATTTTTTCACATATAGTACCTCAAAATTACAGTACTGACCATGGCTCTTAAACGGTTGCTTTGAAGTGTTTTCCAAGTCGTGAACAGCCAAACAAGGCTGTGTATAACCATTTTGTCTCTTGATTTGTGGTGCTAGAACTACATTATAGCTTTCCTGAGCAGTCATGAGAAGCCAGAGGAGGAAGATTGGTGGCAGAATACAGAATGAATTTTCTGTCTTTTTACACCCAAATACCTACTGAGGTTGCCGCAATAACAGGGGCATCGAAGACTGTGAATTTGTCTAAAGTGTGTTTGGGTACTGTCTATACTTTTTATTTTAAACAGATTGACAGTTTCCCAGTGCTTTGGGGAGAGTGGGGACAGCCGGAATACACTGAGGCATTTTGGTAAACGTGAATTCTGTAGGATTTTGTAACTGCAGTGAAGTAGTGTCAGTTCAAATATTGCACTGAATAGGGTTATGCCTAAAAAACCAGGTTGTCTTGGCTGGGATGTCTCAATCAATTGATCATATCTGTATGTAAACTGTTCAGCTCTACAGCTTGTTTAACAATTTCTCATCTGGATCACGTCAACTCCTAGCGCGTGACTTCTTCAGGCTGCTATTATTGGGATTTTCATTATGTATCTTCATGTTAATATTCTCTGTGTCTGCTTATATGCACGTGTGAATACATAGACCACGCTGCAACAGAATAAATGGAGGAGATGCTGTAAGTATATAGCTGGTGGTGGTAGGAAGGCATTTTTAGGTATAAATATTTTTCTAATGTCAAAATTTTATCATCTATACAAAAGACATACTGCTTGAGAAGTTTAATCAAAAATAAAAAGTAAGCTGCCTTGTCTTTTTTTAGCTGTGTAAGGCAAAAAAAAAACTTGTCATAAATTGCATTCAGCGTCCCCCCCCCCCCCAAAGCAGCTTTCTTTTGCTGCTCTGAAAGTTAAATGACTAATGTGCATAATTTATTTGAGCATCTGTGCTAAAAACTTGCATACCAAGTTTTAGTTCAATGTGATCAACAATGGCGAAAATTAGGATTTATCATGGAAATGCTGACGGATGTGAACATGTGTAGGCTAAACCGGTGCCTGACAAACCTTCTTATTGTGCAATGCTAATGGTGAAACACTTTTTTTTTTTTTCCCCCCCCCTGCTGTAATTGCATTCCCCCCCCACTCCCCTCTTCCGTCTGCTTAATTTTCGCCTTTTCAAATTTGGTGGTTTTAGTTGCACTTCATATTTGGATTCCTGCTTTTTCTGGAGTCTGTTTAAAACCTCCCAGCTTGGCTGGTGATGTTTCTAAGCGTAAGACACCCTGAGCGTTCCGGGCGGGAGGAAGGATGGCATCCTGCATCCCACATCCCGCATCCCGGCAGGTGCTCTGCAGTGACGGGCTCGGAACAGAAGATGGTGCCGGCAGCCTTGGCAGCTGCTCTGCCTTCCCTCCCCTCCTCCTCCACCTCTTCTGTCTTGCACAGCCAGGGTGCTGTCACCAGGATTATAAATTCTGGAGCCAATTAGCTAAAAAATGTTACAAGTGAAAGGAAAGAAACGAAAAGCTGCCGAGTATCTTGATGCGAATATGCCTGTCTCGGAAAATCCTTCCTGTGGAGAGCTCGGATGCAGGCCCTCGCTCCAGCTCTGCTGCGGCTTTCCGCGGAGTGTCAGCCGCTCCTGAGGCATCTGGTTAAGGAAGGAGTAGTTGCTTTGGAGGAGACAAGCACAGGGAAAGGAGGCAAGGCCTTTCTTAAGAAATTGGGCTGATAATATAAGGCCTTCTGTTAAATGTTGGAAAGATCCTGAGGGTGTGTTTGTGCCTTTCTCCACAGTGTTTCTTCCTTTCTCCATCCCCGTCTACAGGATTTCTTGTAGAAGCAAATTTCTTGAAAAAAAATTTTTTTTTTTTTTTTGAAATTCTCAAAGTCAGACTGATTGCTTAGTTCTTGCACAGGCATCACAGAGGAGAAACGTGCTTATAGTCCGTTCCTCTCTCTGTCTCCCTTTTCAGACAGGAGTGGGGGTGTTTTCCGGCAGTAGGGGCGCAGCCACGCTCTCTTGCTTAGCAGAAATTCCGACAATTCCTCGGTGCGGTCGTTCTTTTGCAGGAACGCGCCACTCTGTGGGAAAGGAGACAGGGTAGAGTTGGAGATGGGTTTGGGAGGAGTGACTGGCAACTGGTCCAGTTATTTTTGTCGCTGGTGACTTAGGGTGTTTTTTCCCTCTAGCCGTACACGCTAAAACCGGTAGGGTCTGACATTCAGGGGGCCCTTTGGGGCTGGATGCTTGGTCAGAAGGCTCAGGCATTGTGCTTGGGTAGAGTTCAGAACAAGCGTCCTAGCAAAATGTAATTTGCTTGCTGTCATATTTTATGTATGGACTGTTTTTACATATTTTCAATATTTAAAACAATGTTCACATATTCATAAGTTTCAAAATATGTTCTCTCTGTTAAAAGATGGAAATTGGTTTAAAAAAAACCAAACAACCACCCACAAAAACTTCCAACAAACAGCCCACAACAAAACCCCCTGGCTTTCCTTTTATTCAAGCAACAAAAATCAAATTCTTATGAGTGAAATAACTACTGAAGAGGCTTTCTGTTTCTCAGCCAGAAAAAGCTTTTGAAATATTTATGGAAATAAATCAAAATGTGTCCCTTTCTGGCTGTACAAATACGGGATTATCAGATCTAGCCTATGGCAGTTGCGGTACAGAGAGTCCAAGGTATCTACTACTAATAAAAGAGAGTGTGTGCTTTAAGAAAACACTGTGAAAGATTTTTTTTTTTAAATGGGACTCTACTGACAAAGTATCAGATGTCCCTCAGTTATCCTAATGAAAAAATATCTCTCCTTTTGCATCTTGCATTGCAGGTGAAATTTGTCACCCAGGCAATTCGTTAATCGACTCTTGGAAACCAAATCTATTCTTTATGTTGATGCATCTTTATCGACTTAAAGGGCAAGACTGAAGTCGCTTTGTAGCCCTTTCTCTTGGCGCTGGGAGTGCGGAGCAGCGCTGGTTCCGTCCCCTCCGGCTGGAAGAGTCGCGATCCTGTGCCACCAAGGGTACGATGGCAACGCAGGACGTCTGGCTGTGCCACACTCCCAATTTATTGAGTGAACCTGCTCACCTGGGTCTTACGCCTCCATCTGCATTCTGCGAGTCTTGCAGCGGTGTAAGAATTGGAGCTTGGTGAAGTCAGCGTGCGTTTTGATCGTTGGCAGGAGAATCGGCAAAGCAGGGTTTGTAGGGAGAAATAATACCTTTTATTAGACCGACTGATGGGATTAGAAGGCGGCCATGCGTTTGGGCACACAGCCAAGGCTCAGATCTGATCCGGGAGCAAAAGCCTGCGAGCTAAACGCAGGTTGAGAACAATTGCTCTGCATTTAACTTGATTAATCAATTAGACAATTTGCAAGAGAAGGTAGTGGACATGTGTGGAATGGGGGGAGGTATGAGAGAGAAGAGATGAAAAGGCTGTTAGCGTCTGTGAGAAAGAGACTTGGTCTAAATCGTTCTACACACCACCGGGTTTGGGTGCTCTAAGACAAGAGTTAGCACTATGAGCTTTCCCCAGACAGAAGAGCCTTGGAAGCAGATAGGCATTGTGTGTCATTTTTGCTGGAGCAGTATACCAGTAAATACCCTGTTTCACTGACTCGGCACTGGTGTGTCAGTCTTGCAATTAAGTGGCTAGAAGTTTTCAATTTTTTCTATTAACCAAAAATATTATTTTCTATACTGTCAATAAAATCACTTTATCAGATTGTTTGACTTATCTCCTCTGGGCACTCAGGTGCAGCAGCAAGTCGGAACCTGCCATTACAATGACTGTTGAATGAGTTTTGCTTCATTTGTCTGAATGTGTTCTAGGATAAAGCGTGTTTCCGGAGACGCAGGATTTCTGCCTCTTCCGCGTGTGGGTTGTGCTGATGCTGGGAAAGGCCAGCTGGAGATAACAAGTGGGGTGTTGGTGTTCGTGGCAAAATCTGTTGTCAAATTTCAGTAACCATTGGGACTTAATAGGACAGCATAAAGTGGTCGTGTGTGTGGTTTTGGTTGGTGTTTTTTTTTTTTAAACTGTGTCCTATTTAATAAAAGCGTATCTGTGGCTGTGTTACCTGGTACCATTACGTGTAGTGTGCACAGCCATGGATGGTAAGTCTCTAAGTCGCCTCTTTGAGAATAATGCAGTATCTTTTAGCAGGGTATTTGTCAGATTTTTTTTTTTTTTTTTTCCCTGATTACATCCAAAAGGGGAAAAAAAAATGATGGTAGTAAGAACTGTGATTATAAAAACCAAGCAACAGTAAGATAACTTGGGGCAAAGTGGTGCCTAAAAATACTTGATGTTTTTAAGCTAATTACATTTTACATTGCCAATGATGTTTTGGAAACCTTTCATTTGCATGGATTGCAGATGCCTCCAGAGAAATGCCTTTTTGCAAAGAGAAAAATGCATTCCAGTCATCTCCTCAAACCCAGGTCTGCTCTCTGTAGAACATGCCCCTTTTCAGAAGAACTTCAGGACATGCTGGGAGAGCTCTGCTTGGTGGAGCAGATGAGCGCCCAGGCTGTGGCGTCTTACAAGGCTGCTACTTGAAGGTGGGGTTCTCTGTATAAACAGTGACACGGGGACATTCTTGAACTTCTAGAGGAAATATTCATTAATACTTAAAGGCAAAGGAAACTTGAAATTCATCCCCACTCCCTTGGGAAATTTGTGGCACAGAGGAAACTTGTGAATGATGAAATACGGACCTTGTTTCAAAAGTACCCGCCAAGTATAAGGCAGAAATTCCACAGTTTTTGCAGGCTTTTAATTTGGATTTTTAAATTTTGTCTTGAAGTAGTTACTTTGCCTCGTCCCTAAATTAATGCTGAAGGTCTCGAACTGAGTATAGGAGAGTGAAGCTGGGTGAAGTTGTGGTAGTTGCTCTTTTTCCATCCTCTGGAGACAGTTGTCTAATTCCTGAACGAGAACTGAACGAGAGAGAAGGGTAGAGCTGCAGCTCTCATGCCTAATGTAGCTGTCATCGAGGCTGACAGAAGTTACAGTGTCCTTCTCCTTGTAAACCCAGCAGTCCCGGTCAGGCAGCCTCAGACTTCACTGGTTTTGATGTTTTAAAAGAAAGTGAGTGGCATCTTTTCTTAACGTGTGCCGACTTTGAAGAAGTTCCTCAAGTCCTTAAAGAACTGACTGAAGCCAAGGAGTTGGTGGACATGCTACCATGTTTGATCAGTCAGGCAAGCTTTTAATTCACTTTTTTCACAGCACCTTCAAAAAATAAGTTCCTTCTCTAGTTGCCTTATTTCAAAGAAGTAGAAAACCATCATTATCCCTGCTGCAAGATATTTAGCTGCGTTCTAGAGACATGCCATGTTTAGAATAGTGCTAGGGGACTCAGGATTTGAATCGCAAAAGAAGAGGTCTTTTATTGACCATGTCCCCAAATACAAAACTTTATTGTAGCAGGGGTAATTACTAAAGTAAGGCTGGGTGTATCCAATACAACTCCTTCTCCGTGGTTCACTAAATAAATCTTTCTAAGCAACCATCTGAATCACACACAAAAAAAGGTGTTGCACTGTTGTGTTTCTATTTGAGAGAGGAGAATTAGAGTCGTCATAAAATCCATGGCACTTTGCTGATTGTTACTGATACAGGAGCCATTTACATAGTGCCATACTGGGTTTTACACCACTATGTGCTCATCGCTGTGTCAGGAGCGGCTTAGCTGAAGGTTGGGTGGTGTGCAAGAAATTTGGGACCAACAGAAGTCCTGCAGCAGAGACAAAAGAGGACTTGTAAAAACACTTCTCTGAGGAGGCAGATGGCATGGGAGATGTACGTCTGCTGTATATTTGCACTGGCCTAGACTGGATCCTCTCTGAAGTACAGGAAGTGTTATCTGGGTTCTTTCTAGGTGGACCAGCATACGTGTTTCTGCTTATTTTCTGTCATGTAGCTTCTGTCAAGCTTTAAAGCTACTGAAGGGAAGCGGGATGGAGAGGCTGCATGGAATTTGAGAGACCTGTGTAAGACTGGGCTGCAGAAATATTCAAAACTCAGTGGACCTTTGGAAGCAATTTTGTTCCCAGCTCTGGTTCTGAACCAGGACTTGTGTTGTGATCTGTCCTTTGGCTTGTGGAAGTGATAGTTAACAAGGCTTGTGATAATATTTACCAAAGCCTGTCTTTGTCACTGCTTGTGCAGGGCTGTCCCAAAGTGCTGTTCGTGTCACTTGCAATTCCTAAAGCTTTTGCTTATGCCCCAAACAGATTTTTTTCAAATTCAGCATCATCTAAATTTTTTATAAAGCAGATAATTTTTGTTTTGCTTTAATGAGCTTTGTATCCTGTTCATTAAATAGCAGCCTGTTAAGAAAACTGTGAGAACCTTCCTAAAGAGTGGAAGAAGCTGGCGGTATTTTGTGATTCTGGAATAGACTATTGTGCAAAGAGCCCCTACCTGAGTCTCCTGGACAGCTTGTGTGTGTGCTGTGGGAGTGACAGAGGGGTAGGAGCAGTTGTGAGAACAGTTTTGTTTTGGCACTACGGCAAGAGCTTGTTCTGACAGTCAAAGTTGTGCTTCGGTGTGAATTTGCTGCTTTGCCTTACGTATTGTAACGGCACGTATTCAGTGAATGTGAAAGTAGGTAAGGTAGGAAGAAATAGAGAGACAAATCCAAAAACCGTATGTTCCAACTCCATCTCCTGCAGAAAAGGGGTGGAGGGTGAAGTGAAGGGAGAAAGTACGTCATTACTGCAAAACCATCCGTACGGGAGATGAGTAAAGCATCAATATTTTAGATCACCACTTTTATAAACAAATTTTAGAAAGCGAGAATGAAAACCTGAGGAAACAATGCAGAAGAGTGAGTCTGTGTGTGTTAATGTCCCTTGAGCCACTAGCAGGCAGGAGAAAAGGTTGTTTGAATTTTAAATTGATTTAAATTCCTTTTGATTTTGCAGTCCATGCCTGTTCTGTGTATATTGTCCCTGGAAAGTGAGCAGAGGATGTTTAAGACTCCCTTATTTTTATGCTTGGCTAATTTTATTGCCCTTCCGTATTTTCTAGCTGTAAATGTTGCAGACTTTATTACATTTAAACTGGCTTTAATATAGTAGGTCATAAAAATCTAAGAAACGAGAGGTAGTGTCCACTGCAGTGATGTTTTTAGTGCAGGGAGGATGCTTGGAAGTCACTGAAAGTCTTAAACTGAAACTCTGGGATCATCTGCTTAGCCAAGACAGTTCAGAAATAAAAAACCCCAACTCTGTCACAGCTGAGAATGAATTTCATTGTTAAAAAATTCCTCCTTTTCCTTTCATCTGGGGAGCCGGTTTACGCTTTGAGGTATCAATCCAAATGTGAGGAGAGGAGGGAGGCTCTGTTTCCTGCCTTTTCATAAAAAGGTTCAGCAAGTTATTATATATATAGCTGTACAGTGTACGTTATATACAGCTATTATACAGTATAGCTGAGACCCTTCATAGCTGACTGCTCGTTTTTAACCAAGAGCTATGAATGGACCCGTCTTCATACCTTCTGAGCTACGAGACACACATGCATATACTGGTGCTATTCCTGCAAGCTCTAAGCCATCAGTAAGGATTTTTCTGCTTTGCAAATTGAGCCGAATGCTGAAAACCATCGGAAGCTTGTTCATACCTTCCTCCCTGGCTTCTTAAACAAGGACCCTGGCTAGGGAAGGAGTAACCGAGCGGTCTCTGTAGTCCCGGGATTCTCTGCCCAGCCCAGGGCTGGGTGACAAATGTAGAGATGAGGAGCAGTTTGGTTTTTCTGTTAATTGCAATTATTCTTTCTGCAACTCACAAATCTTTAAAAATGTGATTTCCTACATCTGCTTTCAGGAGGTCAATTACTCCTGCTGTATTTTAAAGCTAAGATAGCTTGGGAAGATGGGCAGTTACTGGAGGGTGATTCCATGGATATATTTGACAATTCTTAACCGTTGAGTATTTGGCTTTGAAACTTCCCTCAGAGAGTGGCAAGGCTGATCTCTGTGATCTCCTCATGGGTCAGAACTTCGTTTAATACCTTTTGACATCAAAACCCTTTGAGACCCTGGTGCCTGTGGTATTGTCTTGTTAAGCTGTGATGAAATCAGAACTAACAGATAGGAAATGTTCCTGTGAAAGGTTGGTGGTGATTACATTTCTGCAAGTGACAACTTCAGCTCCCACATCACAAACTCCTATCTGGTAGCGGCCAGTTCGTGCCACGCTCCGCATTGGGCACAAGCGGAGCACCACGGGGGAAACGGAGACTGAGCAGGCTTTCTTGGAGCCTTTTTAAAAACAAACCAAAACCAACCAAAAAGCTCTTAATCCATCAGAATTATTAAACCATCCCTGTTTGTCTAAAATGTCAGGAATGGGGAATGGCTTAAAACACGGTGTCTAGCTGAGGCGCAGTCAGGATGTTAGATCCTCTGCCCGCTAACCTGAAACCTCAATGTAAAATTTAATGACTTTACAGGCTGCCAGTAATATCCGTGATAGTAAGTCTGCTTTTTGTTTGTGCAAATGATTTAATAGTCATAGAACGCAGACCTGTGTTAAATAAAATTATTTTAATAATTGCTTTATTGCATTCATTTAATCATTCTGGGAGCCAATGCAGGTTTGTTTTGGAGTGTGCAAAACAGGTATCCCATCACTCATTCAGCTTTGTCTGCCTCTAAACAAATATCTGAATAGCTAACCTTTTTCTTCTTTTAAACCTGCATTATTTCGCCACTGCTCCTTGTTTTCTGCAGCAGAAAAAAAAAGACATAAAAAAGAAAATTAGAAAGCCTTGGCTGTGCGTTCCTGTGTAAATTCTGCATCATGTTGCATTTGAATTCTTGTGCATGTAACTGTTGTTTTGAAAATAATGAGAAGGAAAAGGTGTCCAATTTGCTGCTGTTTAAAGCCTCAAATTTCTTCTGTTCTAAAAGCTTGTGACTTTTTTTTTTTTTGATAGCATTCAGGTCGTGCCTGCCATATTTATGGAATACGTGGTTTGACCAGAAAAATCAGTAAATTTATGATGTAACTTATAAATAGATGAGACTTCAACAATGTGGGGGTTTTGCCCGATTATACCTGTTCTGCAGCATATGTTAGTATGATGGTTCGCAACTGAATGGAGTTGGAAAGAAATCGGTCCTTACTACAAGGGATCCTTATGGCTCTTCATGACTGACATTCTGCCCAACAGAATAGCTGATGCTGCATCTTGGGAATGCAAAAATAATCAACCCCCCAGCATTTAAAGTCAACAAATCTTCTCTCTATTTGCTTTCATTTTTGCCAACGCTGTCGTTTCATTAAGGTTCTTTTCCTTAAGTATGAAGGTCAGGAAGTTACTATGAAAATTGGTTCTGAAATTATGAAAATCCACATCTAGGAACGAGCAGTTTAGAGAAACCATCAAGTATTGTAAGACTTGTGATAAAAGTAGCCACCTTTTACTTATACTGTGTAACTTTTTTCATTTAAGTAAATATTATGTAGTTTCTAAGAAAAAAATGTAACTTTTTGATAGTATCTCAAGCATTCTTACACATACAAGTGTTGTTAAGGTTTCTAATCTTATATTTGAGGTACTTTCGTAACAGAGGATGGCCAGCTTATGGGGCTTGATAGACCTATCTCTAAATAAGAGTCCTCGTTTTGGAGAGTTTGTCCTTGCAAACGTGGGGACAGAGGAAAACCAAAACCTCCTTTTCTGGTACTGGATGAGTTTTAAATTTTAAGCAGTGGCCTGTCCAGCCAGTGGTGAGGTCTGGTGTGTTCCCACCTTGCACAGCTGAGCTCCTGGCCCGTCTGTGTGCAGCGCTGGGCTCTGCCGAGCGGAAAACGAGCGTGAATTGGAGAGGAGTCAGAAGCCTCTTCATCCGGGAATCAATCTAGCACTCGGATTCATACCTTTTTCTCTTCCTGGCCACCCCAGCATTGTCCACTGGAAAGGAGAAAAGAGGCTTGAGTTGAGCCCGGGTGTGTATAAAAGGTACTAAAATAATGTCTTTTGCAGCATGTATTTTGCAAGATGAGTTAGTATGTTTTACTGCTCCACAGTGAAAGTCACGGATTTCACTCAGGCTCTTTCATCTGTCTTTAAATTGTGTTCACAATTTCATTTTTTTCTTTTTTCATTCCCGTCTTTTTGTCCTTTTGTTTTTTTAGCCCTTCATCAGTCCCATACAACTTAAAGGTCTGCAATACCTTATACAACCTCTTTGAAATAAACTGTGTCTCACGTAGAAATTACCAGCAGGGAGACCATTGGATGCCATTTAGCATTCATTTCTCTGCTGCACTGGGTAATGATTTCCTGGTTCCAGGAGCAGGAGATTAAAATTCTGGTGAGGATTTGCCCCCTTCCCCACTCAGCAAGGTCCCCGTGCTGGGGCTCAATCACTCCCTCCGTAGCAGCAGGAGCAGAGGGAATGTGATACTGTGGTCATTCAATCAGAGGTAGAAATGCTTTAATCTCTTCTATTCTGTCTGATAAATGCTTTCTTCTTTGTTCTGCATTCAGATCTCTAGTGTTCCTATTGTTGCAGGGATTGGGGGAGAAAAGAGATCATCCTGTCCAGTTAAGTGTTCGGTGATGATGCCTCCCTTTATTCCCACAGGTACTTTGTGATTTAGTTAGGAAAGTGCAGTGGTGGGAAGGGCAGAAAAAGGATAGGCAAGAAGGTGGGACCGTCTG
The DNA here is from genome assembly GCA_013398295.1 of Chionis minor. NCBI lineage: Eukaryota > Metazoa > Chordata > Aves > Charadriiformes > Chionidae > Chionis > Chionis minor. Next base: position 176,824 of record VZSF01009119.1, read on the forward strand.
GTAAATCCCACCACAGTTTGTAATTTTCTTAAAGCAAGGACAGGTTGTACGGTGAGTGACTTCTGTATGTGAAAGCACGGTAGAGATCAGAGCGGCTTCAGCGTGTGGTCTTTGCTCTCAACAGTCGGGATGCTCCGTGTAATTTGGCAGATGAAGGTCTGACCTGTGCGGCCACTTCCTGGGTTGCGTGAGCCACAGGGGAGCGATGCTGTGGTCACCTCTGATGCCAGGAACGGCCGGAGGGCGGGGGCAGCTCCCGAAGGCTTCTCTGATTTTTGACCTATCTCTTCCTCTTCGTTGCAGCGGTCACTCAAAAATGTGATGGATGACTATCGACTTTGCTGCTTTATTTTGCTCCCTTTGCTGTATTGACATGAGTTAATAGGGCAGAAGCATAAGACAGACTCGGTACAAAGTGGAAAGAGATTTTATGTCAATAGGGATTGTAAGATAAGAAATACAGCATTAAGGGTGAACACACAAGAGAGTTAATAGCTAACCAAACCACTCAGTGTGCCTACAGGAGAAAGACAGTGACCCAGAGCCATAAACCCTTTCTTGATGGAAATGTTTTCTTGTTCTGTGGGATGTATTCCGTGATACTAGTAATTGTATTTTCTCAGTGCTGTCAAATTGCTGAAAGACTGGGGTTGTTGTCTTTTCTAATGTTGTTATAATGTTTTATAATGTTGGCTTTACGAGACTTTGCTTGATTAGTTGATTACACCATTAAAGGAGAGAGCCTCCATTTTTAATAATTATACTAGGTCCATATGGTCCCTTGATTTGGCCATATTAAAAGAGGAAATGAGTGTGGTAAGTGAAATTTAAGCTTGAAGGTGATCGGAAGTGGAAGGCAGAACAAATTCTGATGGAGTAATAGTAGTTCACCCAGACGCAGAAGGATGTAGATCATTTAAGCTACTTAATAAAAGGAGTGTGTATTTGAGAATTTTAAATCAGTTTTTAGTGAGTAAGGAGCCCATTGGAAAGATATCTTGGCTGTATACCCAGATGAAGAAAAACCATTTTAGGTGTTCCTGAGTTCAGTGGTTGAAAAAAATCATTCTGATGTGTAGCAGTAGTTTGAAAGGCTGAAGAAATACTCTCGTTGGTATCAGGAAACGATTTGAACATCTTAAAATAAGTGATTACCGCCGCTGTACAATGCATTGTTGGATCCTTAGAATGTCACTGAATTACAGAAAGGAGACTGCCGGGGGCAAGAAGCAGCCCTGGGTAAGAAATTGCAGCAGGTGTTTGGAAACTAGCTAAATATATGTTCACTGGAAGACGAAAGGAGACTCTTAGTATCTCTTGTAATTATGAAAGAGATGAGTTGTGCTGCTGGCAAAGTTATTTAGATGGGTTGACTATTGAAAAATGAGGAGTTTAGTTATTGGAAAGATAGAAATGAATGAGAGTGCTTAGACCAAGTCAGATTATGCATGGATGTGTGCTATAGGTATGGGGAAAAAACCTATAAGGAGTAAGGGAAGGCCTGTTTACCTGGACAAGTTTTTGGTTGGCTTTTGTTTGAAGAGCTATTTTGTTTGAGAAGGATGTTCTGTAGTTTTCAGCCGATTGGTAGTTGTGTCATTTTAATATCCATTGAAAGTGGGCATCTGGCTACCTTTCTAAAGGGGCCTTCCCTGCCTGGTTTGGCTCATAAAGCTCTTCTGGTTTTGCATTGGGCTTGGGTAGAACTAGAAGAAGGAAAAAGCTTAATTCAGTGCGCCGCAAGCCAGAATATTAAACCCGTGCTACGGGTGAATAATGATGTAAGCCGGAGAGTTCCCAAGAGAGAACCTTTCCGTTGTGATCTTCTCAGGAGAAGGGAAAGGAAGGAAACTTGTTTCTCTTCCTGCTTCAGATCTCATTTTTTCTTTGGGTTAAAGTCTTTGTACCTAAACATGCAATAAACGGATTCCTGCCTGGTTGTTCTGGAAATATGAAATCTGTTGGTAAAGGACATAGTTGAGTATTGTAGTGAGGATACGTCTGACGTGGAACTTCACATGAGATTCTGGCAAGCTGAGCTAAAGGCTTTCTTGGCAGATACGTAATTGTTGGTTGCTTTTTGGTTTTGGAAAAGTTTTCTTGCTGCTAGAGAAACAGCATGTAGAAGTAGTTAAAAACAAAAAAACAAGAGGATTTATCCAGGTGTTAAGTGCTTTGAAGAAAGCACAAAATTCCCTTCGGACAGCGTTTCTCTCATCTGTGTGACTTGCTTCTGTAGTAATTAATGTATCTGATTCTTTTATTAGTTGAGAAATAAAAATGATAAACAAATGTAAATGAAGAAAATGGGCAATGTATTGTTCATTTGCTAATGAGAATTTTCTAGAGCTCTCTGATCAGGGTAACTGCAGATCAAAGCTTCAGTGAAGTCATCCACAAGATGGCAAGCTAAATATCCCAACTCTGTAAACCACCCGTGTGGCTTCTTTTCCCCTCTTGGAGTGTAAATTCTCTGTCGTGTTTTCTGGAGAAGGTTGATATGTTTTTGATTTGTCTGACGTGTTTTGACATACCACTGTAATTTGGAAATCCACTGTGAAATCCTGACTTATTCCTAAAATTCCCTTTGTCTTCGAATGCAAACTGGTATTTTTGTTTGCCGTATGTTAGCTCTTTGTCCAGAAATTAATTATTGCTATTGTATTATACAGTCCTTTTCTAAAGACATTTTAGAATATGTGTAACACAAATGATGTGATGTTCCACATTGTATGTTCTTCACAGTTCTTATGTGCTCTAGTAATCTCAAATACAATTTTTTTTATGTGTATAATAACTGTAGTGGAATGAGCTTTTTATTAGTATTACCATCAGCTCTAAGTTGTGCCCAAAGAATACATAAATGATTAAGAACTGCCCTGCTGAAATTAAACCTAAACTGCTTCAGTTCCTCTGATATTCAACAAGGACAATCACCTTTTAGACTGTTGAATGGAAAAGGGTCACAATACTTTAATGCTGGATTGCAGCCAGAAGCAATCTTGCTGGTGCGACTCGGATTTGGTGTCATTTTGAGGGTTTGGTGTGCAGCTTCCACAGCCAGTCACTTCTCAGGTGTGTTGCGTGGGGGAGTGTTACAAATATTCCTTTTGTTTCTCCTTTCGCATCTTCACCAAACGCTACGTGACGAGGTACAGGTTGGTTGATAATCCCGGTTAGAGTCAGCATAGCTGGAAGAAGCCAGTTCTTTCTTTAAAAAACCCAGAAGAATAACGATTTCTATTGAAACCGTTGACTATTCATGTAAAATATCAAGGAAGAGTGTTGCGATGAATTTATTTTCAGAGCTGCCATCAGTTTTTGGGGTGTAAGCACGTTCAGACAGAGGAGGCCTTGTGTCAGCTTCTTATTGTTGCGAAATAATCCCATCTCAATCCATTGACTGGGACAACGTAATTATTTGATTTCTAAGTCTCTTTGCCAAATAAATGCTGAAAGTCATGTTCTGCTGTTAGATACCCTGGCAATTAGGCTGTTAATCATGGTGGAGTTTGAACGGGACGTTTAACTGTGAAAATCTTCTTTTATCCTTTTGTTAATTTACCTGGATTATTCATCTCTTGGTGTCTTCCATGAGAAGACGTGGTGCATTTTCATTCTCCCGCGGGGTCTCCATCTGCTTTTAAAATGTCATGCTGAGATTGGCATCTTTATTGCCAGATTTAAGAGGAGATCAAAGTTTTGTTAAATCTCAGGCTTGGGTTTGTAGATGACAGGAGCTTGAACCTTTGACTGTTTAAAATGGACGATTGGGGTTTTTTGTACTAGGCTCCGGTTTTAACACCACTCGCAAAGAGATGCAGAGATGTTCAGGTATTTGCACCGAATGGACTGCGCTGTTGCAGGATTATTTTTTTCCAGGCCATCAGACCAGCTTTGCTATTTAAAAACGGAAGAAACAATAATTTTTGCAGTAGTTTCATAAGGCCTTGAAGTTCGTGGTGTTGGTTGGTCTGTGGTCCTCCCTTCTCAGGCTCTTGGCTAGCTTGGTTAAACTGGAGAGAGGCGCAGGTCTTTGGAAGCCGGGAAGGTTTGTGCAAACCAGCAAAGGAGGGAGCGAATATATTGCTTTCACTCAGGCAAAATGCAAAGACGGTTGCCTTGCTCTGCTCCGTTGGCCGGTGGCAAGGAGCTTTCCCTAGCCCGCGCGTTCCGAAGTAGTAGAGAATTTGGAGAGAAAGTGTGGGGAAGTGAGGGAAGAGGAAGCGTGGGCAGTGTAGGACTGGTGAGGGTGATGTGGGAGGACGTTTGATTTATTACCTGGTGGGAAGAATTAGTAGATGTACAACAAAAATCCAAAGGAAATTGGGCTTCGCTAATTAGGTGGTTTTGTGGACTACAGCAGTATCTGTGTGTGTGCATGAGATAAATTCACATGGGCAGAGTAGGCTGCCTGTAAGGTGTCGGCTTAATAACAGCTGTTGAAAAAGAGTTGGATTTTTCTCCCGAAATGCATTTTGTGACTGAGCAGGTTAAGACCATAATTGATTTTCTTAAACCCTCCTTTTCCTAATGGCTGTGCAGCTAAAGAGAGACATTTCGGTTTGGAGAATTTCATTTTGTGTCTTCCAAAGTCGTATCCATTGATTTTTCTGAGGATTAACAGGCTTGGTGGTGTGCTAGGTATAAAGAACTTCGTGGCAGAAAATTGTGAAAGAGAGACTATTGCAGTGGGCGGACTCAAATGTACTCTGTATTTTTGAGCTAAATTCCTTTGGCTTTAACTCATATCTTAAATGTTGCGTTCCTTTCTCTCTGGCTTTAAATTGTCAATTCGGCTGTGGACCAAAATGACTGCACAGCTTCCTTCACCACGTCTAGGCTGTGGTCTCAGTAGGAAATTCAGACATTTGCTATCTATTTCAAGCAAGAGTGTTGGAAATGTCAAGAAGGGGCAGATACATGGACAGAATTGCTGAGGGGGAAAACTCAGGTATTGTGTGTCAGGGGGGAAGGTTTGATCCTTCCGATATGCTTATGATTTGGGTTTGATTTCCATTTAATAATTTAATTCTTGCACCGCCTCTCTCCCCTGAACCTACCTGTTTATAATTTCTGGTAAATATTCCTTCTTCATTGGCATCCTTCCATCCTCCCTGTTTGCATCCCTTGTGCTTCTCTTGCTTCTCCAGGGCCATTAAAGAATTTCTGGTTTCCTCTCTGGCAGCCTCAGTACTGCCTCTGCCATCGGGGTCCACCTGCTCCGTGTGGCAGAAAGGGAAGCTAAAGTCATGAGAAATTAGAGCAAAGTGCCAGCAACCAAAAGTAACCTCCAGTTTTAACTGTTGGCTTTTAAAAATCAGACTCTTGCCTTAAAAATAAGTGTTGAATACTGCCAAATACTACGATAACATACATGGCTTTGTTAGATGTCAAATACAATTTTGTTGTTTAAAAAAGAAAAAGGCATCTGTAGCCTTTTACTGAGCTGCTTGCAGTAACTCTCAAAATGTGTGCTTACCTGTTAGAAGTTGAAATGTTACTTTTGAAGTTTATTTTTACTGTTTCATGGGCGGGGGGAACCACTAATACACGAAGCCATGAAGCTGCTGTTCTGTTTATTCTGATCATTCTGTTGGAAAATTTCTGGAGGAGGATACATAGAATTATGTCTATTAATCACTTCTACCCAGAATAGCAATTTATGAAATCTAATAAACGATAAAATTAGATCAATCTCCAAAACAATAAGTTGTATTTCTTGAAGTGGTGCCTAGGGCAAACACAGAATCCTTAGGAACCAGGAGGTAAAATGTCATCTGCTCAGATGTGTCCTTTATTTACTGGAAGATGCCTGGGTCCGTGCGTGCAGACCGTTCTTACTTAGATCTAACGAGAGAGGTTTTCCAATTAAATTGACTTTTTTTGGAAAACAGACTTATGAAACCATTTTTTATGTGAAAATGTTACACTCTTCAGTCACTGCAGTGGGCGTGCTGTAAGACTGACATTCAAACACTGCTCCCACTAGTGAGTTGGATTTTCTTTTCCCTCGTCTAAGTATGCAAATCTAATTTGTTTCACGGAAGTGGGAGTAGAACGAGCGTGTGTTTTGCTCAAGCTGTTTAACCAAAGTAGTTGAGTACTTGTCCTTCCTCCTAAAAGCTGCTGGTGCCTCAGTATTACAGTCGTACTTGGTGCCGAAGACCCGTGAAAGACGATGGAAGTGAAATGGTTCTGCTTTTCTGCATGAGAACTTGCTGAAATGATGTTGGGTACATCATATGTCTTGGAAGTCTTCTGTCTGCCTTAATGATGACCCTTCACTTTCTCTGGAAAAATACTTGGTCCCACAAAACGTGGAAGGGCTCTGTACACCCCGGGGCTGTACGCTGGCTCTCGCCCGTGCTTCAGCTTCGCTTCGTTAATGCTGTTTTGTACATCCAGAGACATTAAACTTCATCTCTGGGGTAGCTAAGTTACTGTTGGCGCCTTATTACCCCGAGTCCATCAGAGACAAGAGGGATCTCATTGTTTCAGTTGCTTAACAAAAACACAAAGAGGTTATTATCTTAATTAGTTTGGAATGTAATTTAATTGAAGATGTAACAAGTGGGTATAAAAACAAGCGGTAGGGGAAAACAGAAAGGAATGATAAGCCTCGCTGAGTAGACTATAGCAAGTGTATCTAGATGGTTTTTAGCTGCTTGACTGTTTTGAGTGTTGAAATCCCTTGTCAGGCAAAAAATCTTCTATAGCCAGGACACCTGAGGCAGAGTTTAAATAGGGCTAAACAAGCTGAGTTTCGCACTTTGGCCAAGCAGTACTGATTCGGTTTTCATTTTGTAGCACTATGATACGGTTCTTAATAAAATGCTCAGTAAACATTGACATATTTATTGTATCGGTGTCTGTTTCCCTTCGGTTGAGAGGGTGATGGATAATAATAGAAGCAATGGCTAAATTCAGATTCAATCATTCTTTTCAGGGGAGTTGTTGCTTTGTGTCTTTTGCTTTGTAACAGGCGTTTTCTTATGCTGATGTTTTGAGCTGAGTTTGTACCTCTGCTGAACCCAAGCCTCAGCTCCCAAGAGATTGTTGGATTTCACTAATCCTGTATAGTTAATTCAGGTTATTTTTATTCCTTTTTAATCTCCCTCACAGGATTGAAGAAGTCCAGAACTGATTCCTTGCCAAATGATTCTAAAGGTGGATTATGATAAAAAGAACAGTTTGGTATTTCTCCTTTCTTTTCCCTTCAAAGGTTGTACCTTTCCTTGCCAGGTATGAAGGCCCTGTACAAAATTAAGCCTCTATTTCCATTTTTGGGTACATAACAATACAGGAGGTGTGTACTTAATGGCTTTGTACATTCCCTGGATGTTTGCAGCAGTGGCTGCATCAGAAGTTGGCATTTAGCAGACCGAGTCCAGTGTAGATTGGATCAATACAGTGCCCAAGTGGAGTTGGCGGAGTTGGATGTAAATGTGGTTCTCTTTCCATAACAATTAAAAATGCATTTTTTTCTGAAGATCCAGATTGCAACTACACTTAAATACGTTAGATCAGGTCTCCAGGTCATCAGTTGGCCAGTACTTGGAACAGAGTGGTACTAGTTAACTTTTCTACAGTGATGAAGTAGTTTTAATCAAACTTTTCAGATGCAAGATGCACAATATTGCTATGTCTGTGTCCCTCATGCCTTTGAGTAATTCTTGTTTATAGCAGATGTTTTCTTGTTTGTGTGCATTGCTGGCGTATTATTGCTACACAAAGACGTCAGACTCACCCTCATTTTTTTTTCTTTTAAGGGAGTGTGACTGCTAGAACTGGCTGTTTGGTCCTCTGCTGTTAATATCATGCGCTGAGGAAGACTTAGGCTGTTGTCTAGTGTTGAGTTTCATTTATTTATCTATTCCAGGATTGTAAACAGATTTGCTTCCTGTGTGGGAGTAGAGCGAGGCGCTTGCTTGATTGATTCGTTACTTGCAGGGACACAGAACCAGGGGGATCTATCGATTCCCCACAGCGAGCTGAACCCAGTTTGTAATGTACTTAATTGCTCTCTAACAGACTTCACTTTACCCAATCTAACTTTAGAAGGAACGTTCTGAGTTTGCAGCAGTATTTAAGATGTGTGCATTATGGCAGCCTTACTGCTCGCTTTAACCATTTCGGAGCTGAAGCCGGTACTCATGCCGTGCCAAGTCTCCATCTCCTCCATTTGTCCATCTGAGAGTCCTGTCTTCAGATTCCAGGTGGTTCCTTCAGACCGGCCTTTCCAGCCTGAACTGCACAGTTTTCCCTCTCTGATGTTTCCTGAACAGGCTGCCATTTGGTCTTGTTCTTTGAGTTTTTAAAATTTTTCTTTCGTGTGGTGGGTCTGTGTACACAATCTGCTACAGATTTAGCTATTTTTATCAGGTTACTTTTGGCAAAGTCCCAGATTTGCTGTCTCTGTTTTGTCCAGTGCTGTTGGTGATATTTGGGATTATCTCTTTCTTCCTGTCTTTATGGAGATTTCGGGTACCTCATGTGGAAACTCATTACAGAACTAATTTGTGTAAGCGCTCATTGTACTTAGACTGTGATCTTAATTTTTCCAGGGCTAGGATTTTGCTTAATGATGATCTGGAAAGACTAAATAAAACATCTTTGTGTACTTTGTGCACCATCTGGTGAAAGGTGTATATAAATAAGCCTGAAGAGTGGTAACTTTTCTGCTACTTGACCAACAGTGTCCACCCCCCAATTTACCCTACATTTAAAAATAATTTTGCTGGGTTTAGTGACAAACTTTGAAAAGATAACTGATTCTAAGGCCGAAGGAGTACTGACTGTTTACCAAAACAGCATTGCTTTGTGTGTCTGCTTTGTGCCAGAGTGAAATAATGAACACAATATCTGGAGTTTAAACTGTATGATAATCTTGTTGTAGTGACTCAACATAGTCATCTGATAGTTTTAAAACGTTATTAACAGATGACTGGTTAGAGGAATTGCTGTAAAGGCTTGTCTAATTACATGTTCAGTGCCTTGTGGAGTCAGCTGAGTCGCTGCCGTTGCCTTTCTGCCTCGCCTCTGGCACGGGGACATCCAGAACTATTCCAGCCATGTCAGCACCGGCGTCACCACGGTGGCCTCAGCTTCTCTCACGTCATGTTATAACTGCGCTCCTTGCTGCTCTTCAAGCCCTGGGTGGTAGCAAAGATCTGCTGCTGTGGTATATTAAAAAAAAAAAAAAAAATTCTAAATTTTTCAACAATTTTGAAAAAATGCTTTTGTCAACTCTAAGGTTTTTTTCTTTTTTACAGCATTCACTTGGTGTTATTTTCCATTTTCAAGTCCCCTTTAGACAAATGCAGAGTAGGCTGTCGAGATTGATTGGGACTGTGAGCTGCTTCTCTCTCCTACCCCCAGGCGCAGTGTGACCTGGGGTCTGTTACCATATTCCTGATTGTGTGTGTCCTTTGTACTGGCGCTGGTTGATGGAAACAACAAAGCAGTTTGTTAGATAAAATCCCAACTTTTTATCTGCCGAGCAGGCCAGCCTTGAGCATTATGGATAAAGCAGTTTGGAAAACAGGAAGATGTATGTGCGCGCTCGCTCTCTCTCTTTCTCTCTCTCTGAAAGGCTCCCGCTGAGGTTGGTGGAAGGACATTCTAACAATAGTCCGTTCTGTAGGAGGTGAATCTGTGTTATGCTATCTATATTTTAGTAGCGAAAGATAGGATTGAATAGTCATAAGACTAAAATGCATCGTAGAAAGATCCATTAGTTAGAAATAGCCTTTGAGGCACCCAGCTTCTGCCGTAGAGGCTGTGGTAGAGGCCGGTGAGTAGCTGCAGCTTCTTACCCATTTATTGTCATGTGGAAACACAGAGGTTTGGAAACATCTGATTTCTTTTACCTGGAAAACCGACAATTTCCATCAGCATGTAGACCCCCCCTGGATGTGCTGCGATCCCTTCCCAATGCTTCCCGCTTGAGATATGGTCCTTCAGGAGGAGAATTTCTTAGCAGTAAATGAATTTGCTAATGAGCTTTCCTCCCAAACAGTGAGGAGATGCCAAGTGACATGTTGGGAAGTGCCAAGCAGGAGGGAAATGGCTCTTCTGTGCCGACTGTCACAAACAGGATGTGTTTTGTTTACAGACCTCACTTGATCTCTATAGTCCCCCTGTCAGGGCTGCGCTCGGATGAGACTCCCACAATGGCCTGGAGAAATACCAGGTTTCTCAGCCAATATCAAATATTGTGTCAGAGGAGAACGTGGCTTCGGGCGAAGGAGCAGACAAAATTAAGCAGTGTGTCTTGGATTCTTCTGTGCTTTTCTGGGGTATTTATCATTCTGACTGCGCAGCTGCGTTGCAGTTGACTGCAGAGCAGAGGGAATTTAATAAACTGTGGGGATAACTGTTGGGTGACTAATTTTAAGAGGAGATGTGTTGAAAAGCCTTTGTAGTGGGGTAGTTTTGGAATAGCAACAACAGTTTACGAGGTACGTTAGAAGAAAACGGTCTTGCAAGTTGTAAAAAGAGTAAGTTGGAATTGTTCGGTTAGAAGGGACCTACAACGATCATCTAGTCCAACTGCCAAGAAAACAGCTTCATTTTTTTTCCCCCTGCCACCCCAGAAAATCTAAATAAAATCCTTGGCGTTGGTTGGACCCGCTCTTAGCATTATCTGAGGGGTTCTGCTGAACGTCTCCAGTCTCGCTGGTCACGGCGCTGCCCCAGCAGAGCACAGGGCCAGTGTCACGAAGCACCGTCGGAGCTGCGTGAAGGAATGTAAAGATGTAAAGGACCGTTGGCTCTTGCCATTGGGGCTCTTGACACTTAGGACAGCTGAACCACGACACGTAAAATACTCCGTATACAGTAACGTGGTGATGATCTGCTGTTTTAGAAGTGAACCTTCCCCTTGGAGCAGTAGAGATAGAATACATGCGAGGTTCGATGGCTGTTGGTATGGCATGTGCTTCTCCTGCAGGAAAGACACTGGGAACAATCTAATTAGGGCAAGTTTTATTCTCTTAGGCTTTACTGCCAATAAAAGTTCCTCGCTAGCAGAATAAAATTGAGCTGTAGCCCAGAGTAATGTGATTTGCATTAGAGCAGATTGTGAACATAAGGTAAATTTTTAAGTATCAAAGTAATTTAGAGACTGAAGTTTTACAGAAGTTCTGTGATATTTAACCATTGTGGGACTATCTCATAGTTTTCTAAGACAAGGCTCTGATGGTTGGGAGTTATATTCTCTGTTTTTCTACATATATGGGTCTCTTCCTGCATAGGCACTTATACAACATGAATAATTCAGTGCTTATAAATAGACAGGGAAAAGTGTTGAGATGCTAAGTCATGGGTTTATTTGTTGATAGTCTCATATTTTAGTTGCTGAGGTTTTAAAGAAGTTAAAGTAACACTGTTTGCACCATCCTGGGAGTGTGCTTGTTCACTTGTTTATCTGCTTCTCTCAAATATTTCACTGCAGTTTAAAAATCAGTTCCTTAATTCCTTGTCACCAAATTACCAGCTCAAGTTTATCCACAGGGCTTGGGAACATGTAGGCTGCGTTGTCTTTTTGGGGGTTGTGTGGACCACTGACGTTCCCTGCAAGCAGCTTACTTTTTCAGACAACCTACCACTGCCGTGGCTGGTTTTGGTAATGCATTAGTATTCTGAGTTTTCTGTTTGCCACCCATGAAAAGACTAATTGGTATAAGAAGTAGGGAGGAAGGGAAAATATCATAACTCAGATAATAAAGTAAATGAATTTGTTTGGTGTATGAGTTGTATTGGGAAGCGAGGCTATTTGTGTACCATTTCTCATTTTGAAATCAAGAAATAACTTGCTTTCAGAGTTGGAATAAATCATCCACATTGAGTTTATCTAAACTTACAGTGGCTGCAGACTGTTTTTAAGGATTTGTGAAGGGATTTAGTGGTGTGGTCTGGCCCATCATGATCCATCTGACTGAGGAAGTGAGAACTGACGACTTAAAGCTGCCATACATAGGTATGCTTTTTGTTTTTGAGTCCCCACTTATTATTGAGGAAAAGAGGGTGAGGAGTCACTGCTTATATAATTTGTTGAATTAAAAATCAAATGCCATTTACAAACTGAGGCTCCAAAGCAGGACTGATGAATATTTCAGGAAGCAAAGTCATGACTTCAGTATTAACAGCCACAGAGGATTTCTAATGTAGACTGGAAGGGTGATCGTAGCAAGCCAGCACTTCCTAATCCCACAGGAACAAACAGGGGTTGTATTTAACCCTTACATCTGTGAATCTGAAGGTATTTGTGTTTCCCATTATACCTTGCTTTTGTGCTCTTCCCTCCTCATCTGGAGGAGAAGTAGTGGTTTGGTAAGAGAAAAGTTACTACAAAATTGTCCCGGTTTGACGACAAAAGTAAAAGCCCACAACAGTGAAACCATCAACCCAGCATGGATCAATCCCTCTTTACACAAACACTGTTTAGCCCTAGGAAACACAGACTTCACCTCTTTGTACGGAAAAATGTGTGTTTGCAATCTATGGAGGGGAATATGAATGCAGCTGTTTGTATTATGATTATTATTTCTTTTTGATTATAGGCTGTTCATGTCTAAGGAGAACAGCTAAGCTGAGGAATGGATGTGCGTTGCGCTGGGAAATCCTGTTTGGTACTTTGTCCCTTTTTTTGGTACTTTGTCCCAGGCAAAAGGGGGGTGACAAACATTCTAATAGAAAAAAAAAAAAAGAAAAAAACTGAAGGAAATGAGAAATGTTTTCCTAGCAGCATCCAGGAGGCTAGAACTTGATGGTGTGTTCTTGAAACCTTTTTTCCTAGTATATTAAAATTTTCAAGGGCTTCTTGTTACTTAATTTTTAAGATGCTGTATTTATAACATGCCAAGGTATAAAAGACCTAGCTGGTCAGAGGGCGTTGGGAGATCCAGTAACTGTTGTGTCATCGATACATTCTGTAAGTGAGTCTCATTTGACTTATTAATAAACCGTACGTGGGAGAAGGTGGGAGGTGTTTCTTTCTGACAAAAATGCTGTGTACTGCAGCTCCTCACAGTCTTCTATGGCAGCTCTGAAAAACTACATGCTACGGTGCTGTGTCTCTACCCTGTACGTGGTCCTCCTGAGATGTCGATGGGCCATGTCCAATTTACTGCGTGCTTTTTTATCAGTGGTGCAACATATGCACTGGGGATCTGCCACTTCTCACAAGCATTGAAATTACCTACGTGTGCTACACAACACGCGCCTTGACTTGTTTGTCCCCCTCCCGTGGGGCTCTGGGCTGCCCCGGATAGCAGCCTTGTCCTGTTGCTTTTCCCCAAAGTGCTGTTTCAGGGGCAGGCAATGAGCTGGAGGAATCGCTGCACGTGTGGCATCTTGCTTTTCAGCCTTCTTTCTCAGGAGCTTGTGATTGCTTCCCGATATGTATTTTGATCCTGTTACGTGAAAGTAGAGGAGCCCATGTAGAAAATGGGCACTCTGGGAGCTGTCTGCGGCTGTCAGCGGACCTCATTCAGCCCAAGTTCCGTCGTGGGAGATGTGGGATGATGTGGGATTTGTCTGGGCAGATTTAACGTCTCCTGTGGGGCTACTCGCATAGGGATGGGGAATGTGGAGGTACAAACGTCACTTGTACCTCCTAAAATGACCCTAGTTCCAATTCCTGAGATCACACGACCTGAAAACGTGCATTTCAAACAAGTGTACAAGTACATGATTTTATTCACCGTTAAGTCAATGGAGACTAGTGGATACAGCTGTCCTCCACGCTGGTGTGATCTTACCAGTGTGATTCGTACCTTGAAAGGATTAAACAACCTCTTCCCTTAAATGACTTCTGCTCTGAAGTCTCGAAAACTTTAGCATTGTCAGAGATGAAGCATCATGATGTTATACCCTGAGAGCATCAGCGATCCCTTGGTCCTTGATGAAAAGTGAATGTTCTGCAAGTTCTCCCGGAGAACACTGGAAAGCCTTTTGACACTGGTGAGGACCTGGAAGTTCTTAAAGAAGGTCAGAAGCGAAAAACGGCCCACAGCAGTGCTTACTTTATCAATTTCTTCACTGAAAAGGTTATCAAACATTGGCACAGGCTGCCCAGGGCAGTGGTGGAACCACCATCCCTGGAGGTATTTCCCAGCCGAGCAGACGTGGTGCTGAGGGACGTGGGTTAGTGGTGCTTTGGGCAGTGTTGTGTTGATGGTTGGATTTGATGATCTTAAAGGTTCCTTCCAACCTAGACAATTCTATGATCCATTGTAGACAGGACTCTGCTCAAGTTTGCTACAAGTCAGAACATGGACGGTCTGGAGAACATGAAGGTAATCAGTGTGAGGAGAAGATGTAACCTGTAAACTGGCTCTCTCCGTACACCTCAACCCTAGACACCAGAAGTGGCTTTTGGAAATGAATATTTGAACTGTAATATAGAATGGAGGGTGTTCCTCATGGCACTCCAGCTGTTGATGTACCTGGAAAATGGCCAGGGAGACAGTCAGTGGCTGGTGTAACAGCTGGGGTGGATGTGTGCAATTTTTCACGTTATGAGAATGTATGTGTTGAAGCTTGTCACATTTTCTGTTCCTGCAGTGTTTTCAGTTTGGATTTTTTGGATAATGTTCTGTTAGGTTGTGGGTTTGTGTGGTTTTACGCTGATAGGTTGGGATTTTTTTGTGTTGTATTTTCACTTTTGAGAAAATAAATACTAGTTTTGTGGTACTCTCTTTGATACATTTTTTATGATGGCTTACTAACAGAGCTACCATGAAAGCGTACTTCCCAACAATGTAGTGTGATTTCCATACCAGAGGGGGGGGAACCCCAAATGTTTTGACGTTTCATTAAAATTTAAAGAAATATTATATGCAATTCTCCCTGCTATTTCTAGAAAAGATTCTTTAATTTTTTTTTTCTGGCATAGTACACATGGCATTAAAAAAAGGAAAAAAAAGCAGCTTTATAAATCACCAGATTGCTTTTCTTCTCCGCGAGGACTCATCAAGACACAAGGAGGGAGGCCTGACCAAGCACCCCAAGTGATTATCAAGTGGGATACGGTCTTAATGTTGTTCTGTACATTAAGTTTTTGCAGCTGCACTTTACATTTCCTGGGGTGAATTTTCTTCCTTCCGTAGCTGGGGTTTTGCAGAGGTGCGGGTACGTACAGGCAGGTACCTCTCAGCACCTCGCAGCTTGGTCGTGGCTGTCCTGGAAATGAAGGAACTGACCAGAACCTCTTGGATTCCAGACCATACCCCAAATTTGTAGGGATCATGTCGTAGCCTTTTAACTGACTTACTGAAATTTGGAATATTGCATTTTGTTCTCTGATCTGTGTTTGAGGGAGAGACCAATATGGCTGTGTCACAATCCATGACACATTTAACTTTTGATATATTCCTCAAATGAGTATAGGTACATTTTTTCTGGAGTAGAATTGTTGGCTTATTGTTGATTTAATTTGATTACCTATCATGAAAGCTTCAGTAAAATATTTAAAAGTTATATACCCAGTACTGTAGCCAAGCACTGACTTACAGGGTAGCTTCTGCCAGATCCTTGAATCTTTATCCGAGGCAGTATTAACATAAATTGTGTTCAGCTGCAGAATTTTCTCTCAGTTCTGCTGTTGATTTTTTACTTCAGTGTCGCCTTCTGCCAATTGCAGCTAAACATACCTGATGCCAAAACATTTTGCTTTATGATTTAGTGATGTCTTCCTTTTTTTTTTTTTAGTGTCTCGTATTCTGTGATGCTGTACCTGAAACTGAGCTCAGTTTTGGAGCTCTTAGGAAATACTTGTTACAGCTCCCGTCTTGCGTTAAGGGGCTGCAGTGGGGCTGCTTTTAATAGCAGTAGTTGAAAATTACCTAAATGTGGTTCTCTGTTTGCTTTCAGTACACCTGACTTTTCCCTAATCTTTTTTGTTACCTGTTCAATACCCAGCTCCACCTCCCGATGTTGCTGGAAAATTGATTGCTCACATAGGTGGTATTCTAGTTTATCTTCCTCATATAGAAGCAGAGCACTCTGTGCCTGTAAAAAAGAAGCATTTTTCTCATCCCTGGTAAAATTATCGTTATATACGCAACTGTTTTTTTTCTCCTGTCTCCGTATGCTGTATGCTTTCTCTGTTTTCTGAAGGTAACTGTTGATCTTACCGTTTTCTTCTTTGGCTGCGCTCGCTCGTGTCACCAGTCCTCTGCGCTGCTGTTTTCCTGGAGTGAAGCAAGTTTCCCTGTGCACTGTGCGTTACCTCCCTGCCTGGCTTCATTGATTGATCCTGCCGTTTTAGCATGTTTGATTTTACCAGAAAGACTGGTTTGTAGCCTCCCCAGCTGTACATTAAAAACTTCTCGTACACTTACATTTACTTTATTATGAATCCTACACAACTTGTCTTTGAAGAGTTAGATATTTAAAGAGCGAGCGTAACATTCTTACTTGAAGTCCAGGTTTGTGTGACTTCTCTGTGTACCTTCAGTGCGTACCTGTGTAGTCTCTTACCTAAATCTTAACTTAATGCAAGTTCATTCATTCTTCAGCAGCTAAACCGCACTTTGGTGTTCATAAAAATCTTTCACTTGGTGCTTCTGACCTCTAGGTGGAATTTAGGAACAACTTAGCTGATGCTTCTTTGCTTCTCGATGAATTTAAAGACAAGGGCAGGAGCGAGTTGTGAGCCACATAAGTTCTTTCAGTAGTCCATTCCCTGCAGCTTTTTTCCTGAGCTTCACAAAGGCTTCTAAATATCCCGTGTTGGACCCAAATTATCTCACCTAAGGGGTGTGTGCGTGGGCTTCCCGTCACGTCACAGGGAATGGGTGCCTTATGGCTGGGCTGTGCTCCTTACGCTTTGGGCACCCATCTGCCGTGTGACGAGAAGCAGATAGTTGCCACCTCCTGAGCAGGTGTGACCGACAGGGATTTCCTACCTCCAGGTGCTTTGTCACAGGTCGCTGGTGCCTGTGCTCACCACGAGGTCGTGCGATGAGAAATAAACACCCTTGCTGATGTTGATCAGGGGACTCCAAATCTAACCCACTGGGCCCAGAGACAAGGAACATATGGTCCCGTGTCCCAGGTAAGAATTCCTTCGCTGACGTGGAATGGAGCATGTGGGATGTGGCTGAGAAGACTGGATGTGGTGTAGCAGGCTAAACGCTAGCCCCTGGCAAAAAGCAGTCGCAGAAGATGTAAAAATACGCAACTGGCATTGAGGATAACAGAGTTTTATGGCGTCTCTGATTTGAATGAAGACAGCGATGCAAGTTAAGGTCGTGCTTTTTCTGGAGTTTGAGATCCGCGATAATCATTTCAGTGACGTTATTTTGCTTGTGTTCTTATAGTTCTGGTTTTACTTCATACCATATGCTGCTTTGGATTATATGCGTGAAGGAAAAACAAATGTTTTTAGATGACCCGAGTGACTTTGATATGAAAATATTTAATTATGGAAAATAACTATTGCAAAAGCAGGTGGCTGTTTATATTCAAACTGCGCGGTGTGGTCGTAAATGCAACAGTGAAGTGAAAACACAGATTTTGGACTCTTTTCTACGCCTAGAGGGTCATATGTTGTTTATAAGTGTTGAATACTAAACATAATGGCTTTGCTGGAGATAAGTTCTAGCTTCCAAGTTATAGTAGCATGAAAAAGACAGACTTTTATTACTGGCAATCAATGACTACATTTTGTTTTGTATTAGGTCTGATTTAGTTGACTGTAAACCTGAAATGAGCTTCTCCGTGACCAGCTTCTGCTGCTTTTACACTTTTCCTGTGTATGTTATTAGAGAAAGGAAGAGAAGTGATGTGTAACACTGCCTCCGGGTAGCGTGGGTCTGAGCCCAAAGAAGAATTGGACCACTTGTGTGTTCGGATTTAAACTGGATAAGATGATCGAGCATACACTTAAATGTCTCTGAACTCGGGGCCTGAGATTTCTCCAGCCTCTGGGAAAAGTACTTTTTAAGCTTAAGTATGTCAAATATTGAACAGACCTTTTAGCAGCTCTTATCAAAAAGACCAAACAAGTAGTTTCATGAGCAATGAAAAAGCTTTAATTTCCTATGGATCTCTCCATCTTGGTTAATTAGCTTTCTTTAAACTGAATTGTGCTTAATTTTTCTGTTGATTCTTCATTAGGCTGGAAAACCACCATCCTTTTTTTCCCCGTTGCTCTTTTCCTGCAGAGTATTTTGGATAGTAGCACGTGAGCTGCTGTATTCAACATCAGGGACGAAAGAGTTAAGGGTGAATTTGCGAATTCCGAACTGCCCCCTCACCAGCTGCTTATTTTTACAAAACTTGTAGGAAGAGAATTATCCTTGAGGTGTCTACTGTGTATCGTACGTAGATTAAATTCTTGAGCAGGTATTACAGGGAAGGAAAAAGATGTGCAGAATGATTGTCTACCTTTGCTTTTAAATAGTAATAATTAAAAAAACCCCAAAAACATGGGGGTTGCACCCAGAGGGGCTTATAGTTCTGTTATGGGTTTTTAATGAGAATAATTTAGAACTTGTATTATTTTCATACAAAGTGATACAGTAACATGTAATGTTCTTTCCCTTTCAGAAGATGATAAAAGCAGAGTGTTGTGTGTATGTACCTGCTAGGAGGAATTTGCTCTGTGATTTCTAATTCCACGTCATATTTTGATAAAGCATCATTAACTGGTTATTATTAAAAAGATAGCAGATTTTTTTTTTTGTGAATGCTGTTTCTGTGCTTTTATTAAAGATTTTTTCATCATGCTGACTTTGACCAGAACCTTTTACGTGATCTTTTTAATCAGTTTGTGAATGAATTACTCAGGGTGCCTTTGGATATTATACTCCAGCCACCTGTAATGCACTGAGAGCCACCACTGCCTACTGGATCAGTGACTTTATGGAGGTACTTGTGCTTTCTTCTTTGCACGCACCTTCGACTCAGTCAGCGCTACGATGCATTCTGAATAATAAATCTTAATTCCCTAATGACACATTTACCTCCTACTCTAAATTGTGTCATATTTACCTGATGCCATGCAATTAGGAAATTACAGAATTTATACAATAGACGTTGTATTTGTCATGATTCCTAGTTGGGAAAATATAACAGGAAATGGCTTAATAGGTATATTTAAATTTCCAAAGTATTTTCACCAGTAATCACTCAAGAAAACTTACCTAATCTTTAATAAGGAGATCTGTACTTACGCGTTTACATGAAATGGGGGGTACAGCACTACCAAAATGAATGTTAAAACTGAAAGTCTGGGCAAATACTTGGGCCTCCTCACTGAGCCTTTTTCTTAATGCACAATTATATGTGGTTAAGAATCCTTATTAAACGACCCTTAGCTGACATCCTTGTTTTCTGTAGCTGCTTTGAGCCTAAATATTAGTTAAAATAGCATATCTTATACAAATACTCTGTCTGGAAACTATCAGTATGAGATAGTTTCCATCTCTCTGTCTAGTTGACCACAAAATTCAAGAATGGTTGATTTGCCGTCAGTTAAAACATGATGCTGATGAGTTGTGGTTTTCATTAATGTGGGTTTGTGTCTGTAGCTGGGGAAGGGGGAAAAATGGTTTGAAAATGGCCATTTGGAAAACCCGCTTCTGTCTTCCCTTATTTACCTTGAATACAAGAAGCCCATGCAATTAGTAAAACATTTGTTGCTTTTGTTGTTTGACATCTGAGAAGTGATGCAATTTTTTTCCTTTAAAAGAGAACCTAGAGCAAAAACACCCCTAGATTACTTTGAAAGCCAGGCCTTTCCTGGTAATCAAGTGTTTACAGAAAGATGCTTTGTTCAAACCTTTTCTGGGGCTCTGTATGCTTAAACAAAGGGCTTTTAGACTTAAACACAGCTGTTCATTTGAAAATGAAAAATCAAATTAAGCAGAACCAGCTTTTGAAAGTTAATGTTGTATAGCAACTGAAACAAAGGAAGAAAATACTGTGTTTTACGTTTCACTTAAATAACTTTTTTAACATAAAGTTTTTAACTAAAAAGTGTGGTTTCAAAGCTGCTCATCTCTTGCTCTATCCCGCAATAGAACATCTGCGTTCATTCTGACGCGGATGAATGACATGAATTAAACTAAAACCGTTGAAGTGCTGTTTTTAACATAATTACACCTTGTTCATTTTGGAGACACAATGCAGGGATGAAATGCCAATTAAGCCTGGTATGTTAATGAGATTGAGACTGAATAGGGGATTAGAGCGGACACAAATCCCAGTGGAATTGATTTGATATAATCCCTCAAGTTTGTTCTGTTTTCAAATGTACAATAACATTTCTATTAAAATTTCCAGGCATAGAGTAAAAACAAAAAAAAAATCCCCAAACATGTTGGATTTGGGGATATGGTTAAGGAAGCTGTAGACTGGGTCGCACTTTGGTAATCTTGGATTTATTGTCTATATTCACGTCAGGTTGAAAGAAAACTTCGTACTTGTTTGATTTCTTTGTCTGTCGGCTCAGAGTTCTCTTGCATGTTCATGCCATGTCTGTGTCATGGAGTTCTACAATAGACAAATATTACTTTACTGCAGGTTCCCCAGGCTTGGGAGATCAAGGTGTGGTGCGTGGGGAATTCATGATGTAATATATGTCTGTGTATGCATTTAAATATTTATATAAATAAACTATGTAGTATTATAGAACCATTATATATTTTTAATGTTTTATAATACAGTGTGTGTATAAAAAAACCCCAAACAAATTAATGGGTGCATTCCCCTTTTAAGGATTCACTCTGATCTCTAATGCCGTCACTTTTAAATTACCCCCCAGTTTTTTTAATTTACCCCTCCCAGTTTCGTGGCACCAACAAACTTGCTGATGGTGCACTCCATCCCTTCATCGAGGTCATTGATGAACACGTTGACAGGACTGGAGCCAGCACTGACCCCTGGGGAACACCACTGGTCACAGCCTCCAACTAGACTCTGCCCCACAATTGACCCCTGTCTTTCTCTTAAGTGACTTGTGGTGGCAGATCAAGAACACGTATGCTACACGTATGTGGAGGACAGCCAGCTCCTTAGCTGGGGTCTGAATTGGAGAGACTTCTAGTCAGAGGACTTCAAATGGACTTAGATCCTCAATAGGAAGCTAGAGAAGGTCCCCTCACAATGTGGCGTGGAGGTCCCTGTTGCATGCTGAAGCACAGGGTGGAAACGTGTCTTTTCCGATTGCCAGTAACGTGTCCAGCTCAGCGCCGGATTTATTTTCCTGGTCATAGGAGTAGAAATGTTTTGTCTGCATGACTGAGGACTTACTGTCCTGTCAGTCACCGAGGGTAACGCTGCAAAGGGAAGGTTCACAGACATAATGGAAAAGAAAGAAGAAAATTCCTTTCTATTCTTCCTGTACAGTTTAATTTATTCTTGTATTACTCATAGGTGGAAGCCCTTGGGCTTTTTTTTATTTGTCCTGTATTATAAGGTGTATTAAAGTCTGGGTTCTCTTTGTGGCAGGGAGTCCAGTTGTTTAAACAAGTATAATTCCTGTCTTTTGAGGGTGTTCATACTTGTGGTTTTTTTAATAGAATTTTGGAAATGTTAAATGCTAACTATTACCGTGTTTTGACACCTTGTGATTAGCTGACCTCTACAGATGAGAAGAGCTATATGCTGAAAAATAACGGCTTGAATTAATAAAAATATTGTCTTTCAGTAGTGGATTGAACCTCTCAGAGAATGAGTTGTGCTCTTTAAGTGTGTTTTTCTTTTGCTACTTCTGTTAGCTTACGGCAGCACCGTTTGTCTTCAATCTGTCTCCATATTTGCCTTAAAGCAACTCTTGGGTTAACAGCTACTATTAAAATGAATTATTAATACTGCTAGGGATAATACTGGCTTGCAGACTGAAGTATTTGGGAAGAGTCTGGAGCTATGGTAGAGCCTCCTGTGAATGTCAGGCTGATTTATACCTGCAGCAATTTTCCTGGTCTGTTTGTTTAAGCCAAAATTCTCTGTTTCGGTCTTGCTAAGCATTGTGTTCTGCCCCGTACCTGGGCTGAGAGGCCCCCACTGTGACCGGCTGGGTGGCAACCTGTCCTCATTCATCCTTCCCTCTGCAATTTCTCGACTGAGCTAGAATATACAGTAATTCACTCAAGTGTGATTCTGTCCTGGGATTACAAAATGCAGCAGTTTCAGGCTCATCAGCACGGTCTGTGGCACAGAGATCAAATGGACTGTTAAATCTTTGTGCTCGCCTCCCAGAAAAACTGAAGGTCTCAATGGTTTTGTTCACTGCTCTAATTATCGGCGCCTGAGATACCTAAAAGACTTCTTGTAATGACATCTCAGCTCTTCGTGTAGAACAGAACTTTCTTAGGTTAAAGATCACTTTGAAGAGGTACTGTTTTCTTCAGGTTGTTAACAAAATGAAACTCTTTATGGATCTGACCCCACCATTTAGCTCCTCCTCTCTCCGCTTAACGTACGTTAGATAAAACTAAAATAACTTTACCAATTCTGTTTCAAGTAGTTTGTGTAAATGGTTAATGAATTAAAACTGCAGGCTTCTTTGGGGATGGAAAGAAGGCAAGAAACCCATAAGCTATGTGTCATATGTCAAAGTCGTAACGCTGCTGCTGTAGTGGAACATACTTGGTGCCATGGTGATAGCGTAGGTGGGAGAACCCGAGCGGAATATGTTCCGGAGGGGAGGAATCGGCTCTGTTACTCAGCGCTGTGTGCACGACTGCAAAATTTGCTGGCCACTCTGTCATTGTGCTGGATCTAATTCAAAGCGGGATTAATCTTTTCGCTTACAAGATGCTGGCATTTTGACTTCATTTCGTACAGATTAGGATAAATCTTTTTCCATTTGGGTATGAAAGCGTCAAAGTGTTGCCGCCTGTGGCTGCCGCCTGTGCCTGTGAGTGGGATAAGGGAGGAGTCCCAGTTCTGGGATACTGATTCCCTGTAATGCTCCAGAAGCGGGGACCTTCCAGCATCTGTATCATATTAAAAAAATAAAAAACAAACAAAAACCCCAAACAAAAAAAACCCAACCGAACCAAAACCACTACCGCCAACCCAACAAAAAACCAAACTAAACCAAAAAAAAAAAAACCCAAACCCAAAAAGGACGCTTCTGGTTGCTGTCGGGATTTGCTGGTCATACATAGCCAGCCAGATTTGGATTCATCTGTTGGCTGAGATTTGGAACTTGGCTTTGATATTAAATGTATTGGGAACACTGGAATTAGATGTGTAAGAATAAAGCAATGGCATTTTTAAGTCGAGACCTTATCCAGGTATGAAGTCATTTACCGAGACAGTTGGCTTAACCGAGCTGCCTGGTTATAAAATACCTAACTGGAGCTTTCTTCCTGACATTCCTTTAATTATTTTATATAAAGTTCTTTCAGGAGAGAAGTTACGGCTGAAATGATTCCGAGCTCCAGTTCAGCTGTGTCGATTGTCCTGTCCTCCAGCATTGTGCCTCCTCGGACGCCGCCGGAGCCTCGCGCCTGTGTGCGTTGGGCCGCGCACACCCTGCTTATTCACCCCAGCCTTGTGTCGCGTCTCTTCTTACTTTCTGCTCACCTTTTCCAGCAGTGCTCTGGTGTAAACCTCGCTCTGTTTTTTTAACAGATGAGCAAAATGAATGCTATTGTAATGACATGCAGAATCTTCCCGGGATTCGCTTGGTTGCCGTTGTGCGTCGGACACACAGTTTACGCGCAGCGCCGGGGTTGAAGCGCGGTGCTGGGGAGCGTTCCCGCGCTGGTATCCTCTCTGCCGTTCCTCCCACCTTCGCTCAAACTGCGGGGCCGAGCTGTATTTGTTGGACACAGCTTTCTTGTAATCAGACTTGGGTGAATGCAATAACAGATACTGCCTATCACGCGGTTGGGCAGTGAAACTCTGATCGTTACTTATCTGAGCGGAGATGTTTTGCCCCAGGCAGCTGGTTAGATAAATTCCTATCTTTTAGTTTTCTAGATATTAGCGGCGCGCTCCTTGCTCTGTGATACTTCTCTCGGAAGCTTTTGCTCTGAAGATTGTCTGTAGTGGTTACTTAGTCTTACACGGTATCAGTCTGGGGATCTAGAAAGGATCTGCAATTTGAGTTTAGCCGGATAAGGCTGCAGCTACGGCGGCAGCTTTACAATGTCCGTGAGCGAGATGTTGTCGGTGTTTCCAGTTTACAATGGCAAACGGGAGCCAGACTGAAATTAGCAGTGCCCTTTGCCTCTCGGCGTCTCTCCTGCTGGGGCACGGCGGAGCTTCTCACTGTCAGAGGCACTGCCTAGAAGCTCATTTTGGTGGCAGATTTCTTTTACTAATAATTTACCATCCTGACAGCTGCTTAAGGAGCCCGTTGTTTGTATTACTCTGCCAGAACGTGTAATTCCAGCTGGTTTTACCCGTGCCACATCTCCCATTTGTTGAGCTCCGAGGACGGCTGAGCTGCCTTCGACTCGGCGGAGTGACTCCAGGAGGGAGCTGAGGTGCGAAGCACCAACCTGACTGCAAATGTATAATTTAAGATTCTGAGGCAGAGAGCTAACAAAAAAATGGTGATTTTTAAAATTCCCTCTTATTACAAATAAAACTATGCTTTGCATAATAAGAAGGTAAAGTTTCTACCTAGTTTAAAAAAATTAAAGTCTTTTTCTAATAATTTTATTCAGATGGCCTGTAAGTTACAGAAATGGGGCTGTTTACTTGTTTGCTCTAGCTACATTCTTATAGTTTTGTCATTAATAATGTATTTTGAATATCAATTAAAAGCTAAGCAGAAATTCAGACTTTCCTCAGAGCCAATTGAACGTGAAACATTGTTACAAAGGAATATTTTCCTAATTTAAAAGGGGGGAAAAAAAGCCCAATGATTCCAAGTTGGTGTGTGAGAAATCTTGATAATTAGAAAATGATTCTTCCAGCTCACGGCTGACAGGGGATGCGAGTCTCACATGTACGAAAAGAAAGACGAGAAAGGAGCGCAAAGCGAATTGGAAGCCCCCTGTTCCTCCACTGGTGGGGAACGCAGGTAATTAGGTGATTTCTCTCGCCCTGGGATGTGTGTAAATGAGAGTCCGCTGATAACAGACCTGTAACATAAATGATAAAATTGAAAGCAATGACACAAAAGATCAACCTGTCAAATATGGTCTGAGTGAAGCTGTGGGCGCTGCTGCAGGGCAAATACTCTGAGAGAACCCGGCCTGAGCTGTGCGGCCAGGTCAGCGTTGCCCCCTCAGGTGCCACCTCGCAGGTCACTGAGGTGGCCATGGCAGTGAGCGGCGCGTCCTTTAGTGCAGCCCCTTCCATCTAGCCGATAGTTTCCGGAGTAGGAGATGTGTGTACATGGTTTTGAAGAGAAGTCAAAACAAGGGATTTACTCTGCAGTTGCTTGCTTTGTCCCAGCCGCAAGTCTTGTCGTGCTGGGATGATCACTGGCAGCCCAGCCCGTACCGGGAGTTGACGGGGACATCTGAGAGCTGCCCCAGCTGCCCGCTGGCTGCGAAGGGCGCTCCGTGCGGCGGCAGGTTCCAGAGCTGTCACTGAAGTCATGCCACTGAGATAGCCAGCTTCTCTTGCGTGGGACGTCACTCTTTTTCCAGCCAGTGGAGCTGAGCCCAAGTTCTCCTGCCTTTGGGTAGGAAAGGAAGAGGGGGTATGTCACTGCTGGACTTGGGAATGCTCAGAGGTCAAACCCCGTCTTCTTGGCTTTTACTGATGGATTTGGCTTTTGTTAGCAAGCAAAAAGGATTCACGAATGTGTGTGCCCCTGTACTCAGCACTGGTGAGGCCGCAGCTCGAGTGCTGTGTTCAGTTTTGGGTGTCACAGCACAGGAGAGACACTGAGGTGCTGGAGCGTGTCCAGAGAAGGGCAATGAAGCTGGTGAGGGGTCTGGAGAACAAGTCTTATGAGGAGCGGCTGAGGGAGTTGGGATTGTTCAGCCTGGAGAAGAGAAGGTTGAGGGGAGACCTTCTCACTCTCTACAACTCCCTGAAAGGAGGTTATAGCCAGGTGGGGTCAATCTCTTCTCCCAAGTAACAAGCGACAGGACAAGAGGAAATGGCCTCAAGTTGTGCCGGGGGAGGTTTAGGTTGGATATTAGGAAAAACTTCTTTACCGAAAGGGTTCTCAAGCATTGGAACAGGCTGCCCAGGGAGGTGGTGGAATCGCCGTCCCTGGAGGTATTTAAAAGCCGGGCAGACGTGGTGCTGAGGGACATGGGTTAGGGGTGGTTTTGGCAGTGTAGGTTTATGGTTGGACTCGATGATCTTGAAGGTCTCTTCCAACCCAAGTGATTCTATGATTCTATCTTAAGCACTTGCTTTGTTTTCCTCAACAAACAGGAAAGCAAGGTGATGTATCACAAGAGCCAGCACTCCGCTTCTCAATTTAAAATACTTCCCCTAAAATATTTCCCCTTGGTGCTTCTGCCGGGGCTTTGTCCGAGTCGGCCGGCGCTGGCGAGGGGCTGTGGAGCGCTGCAGAGCTCCTGCTCCTCCGAGCTGACCGTGTGCCCTGTTTCCGTAGCAGGGCTGTCGGCAGCGCTGGGGCTGCTGGGTTTTAGTCAGGCCTTTCCTTTT
The DNA here is from genome assembly GCA_013398295.1 of Chionis minor. Taxonomy (NCBI): domain Eukaryota; kingdom Metazoa; phylum Chordata; class Aves; order Charadriiformes; family Chionidae; genus Chionis; species Chionis minor. The sequence continues at coordinate 203,377 of VZSF01009119.1, forward strand.
CCTGTTTGCACTCTGCTCCATCTTCCTATTAAATGTGATTGCACATTGTTGAAGAAGGCAGTCAAGTGTAAATTTCATTTTTTGCTTCAGCTAATGTTGCTGTTAGAGGTGGCTTTGCACATCTGTGAATATTCCCTAAAGGAGGAGGAGGAAAATCAATGGATGTAGCTAAAATGTTAAAAAAAAAAAAGAAAAAAAACCTAAAAAAAAAGGCAGTGAGGGAGAGATCTTGAGGTAGAGGAAACTGTCTGTTTTGGTCGGGAAACATTCTGGTTTCATCTGCTCAGACAGGCTTCCCATCATTTTGCTCTGAGTTTTCTTAGAGTAGACAGAAATGGTCTGAGTTTTTTCTTTTGTGAATTCAGAGATTAAAAGCAGTAGAAGACACTTTCTTTTGAATAAAGGAATCTAAGTGGGAATGAAATCTTCCTTTGTGTCTTTTCTTTGGATTCTTATTTAAGTAAATGAGAGGGGGAAGAGGGGATGGATTCAGTGTGGGGTGAAGGTTTCTTAAGCTTCTTCACTCATATGTCCTGCAAATTGTCAGTGCGCTGAGCTTTGTGCTGGGGATTCAATATAAGGTGCTGGCACATTCTGTCAATGCAAGATGATTCCCCATTCAATGTTCCCCAGTCTCCCTTCATGATGTTGCAGAAGAAACCATGTACCACTTCCTGCAGTACTCTGCTGCTTTGGAGGAATGTTCTTTATGAAGCAGGAAGCACCAGGTATGCTTCGTCCTCCCTTCCCTGGCCGCCCTGAGAACCTGTTCCTGTAGAGCTCGTGAGTTCAAAGTGACCTTTTGTTATCCACTTTTGTAACTTTTCAGCTGCAGCATTGCTTCTTGACTGGCGCTCAAATATCAGTAGCAACTGTTTATTTTTTTTGACATATATTTCACTCGTGGCTAGTTTCCTTTTATTATCACCTTTTCATTTCATAGAATCACGGAATGGTTGGGGGTAGAAGGGACCTTAAAGCTCATCTCGTTCCACCTCCCACTAGACCAGGTTGCTCCAAGCCCCGTCCAACCTGGCCTTGAACCTCCAGGGATGGGGCAGCCACAGCTTCTCTGGGCAACCCTGGCCAGGGGCTCACCACCCTCACAGGAAACAATTTCTTCCTAATATCTAAATCTCCCCTCCTTCAGGTTAAGACCATCACCCCTCATCCTGTGGCTCCACTCCCTGATCCAGAGTCCCTCCCCAGCTTTCCTAGAGTCCCTTTCAGATACTGGAAGGGGCTCTAAGGTCTCCCCAGAGCCTTTTCTTCTCCAGGCTGAACCCCCCCAGCTCTCCCAGCCTGTCCTCCCAGCAGAGGAGCTCCAGCCCTCGGATTTGCCCTGAAGTGTTTGAGCTGTTCATATTGCTGAGCTGCTTCTTCTCTTCTGTTCTTCTCACCCTTTTACACAAACATTTTATTCGTGTGGTCCCTTCTGTTTGTCATTTGTCTTCCTTGTGTAACATCCAGGCGCTGGTTAGTTTTTGGATGCATTATAGCTGCAACCCCCAACTCGCCTTTTAAGCTGTAAGCGTGACTAAGGACAATAAGACAGTATTTATTTTCCTTTTTCCATCCGTTCTATTTATATTCATTTATTATCCTGTCTTTTAAATGAAAGGTGTTCTATGCAGCTGCTGACTGCTTCCTCTGTCTCATAAAACTTCTCCGGTACTCGGGGCTATAAAAACTTGTTGTAATCTGGTTTGGGACTTTCTTTAGAGATTTGTTACCGGTGTGCTACCAGTAAAAAATGTGTTGAAACAATTTAATTTGTAGGGAATTTTGTTCATTTCTATGCAGTAGCTCCTGCAGCTGGGGAGAATATCTGCTTAGTGAAGAATTGTCTGTCTCTCTACAGTGTGGATGTGCATCTTTATCACCTCAGCTTCCTTTGCATGCTTTCTTGTTACTGTCTTTTTGCGTTCAGGGGAACTCACAATTTTTTCTAAATTGTGTGTCTGTCTGCTCTACGGGAACTGGGGACCCACAAATAAAATTTACAGGCTTAAACCAGCGCAGTCATGATGAGCAGCGATGAAGCTTCGGGACACCATGCTGTAGGATGTTGTAGAAGTTCAAAAAGAGTGAAAACATACAAGGAAGAAAAATAAATTTGGGTTTATTATTACAAAAGCACCACGTTTGATTCAAAAAGAGCCTGAGCGCTAAGTTGCTGGGGACGCGGAGAATATTCTGCAAAAGTCTTGCTATGCCTTTGTCCTGCTTCTGTATTTTTCCAAAGACATCTGCCTTGGCTGCTGCTGAAGACAGAGTACTGGGCTAGATTAAATTTGGTCTGACCCAGTATGAGTAGTGTTTTTGGGGGAATAGCGACAATCTTTAAAAATGGAAGATGGGTGTGCTCAGTGCAAAGTGTGGCGGTATAGAAATGTTAATAATAATGTAGGTGGGTGTTCAGGAAAGTCATCTTCTGCATGACAAGACAGTTAAACAAGTTTCTGTACACCAGGAATATTCAAATAAATTGCAAATTATCGACGGAGCAAATTCACTGTACTTCAGAACCTGCTGGGTTTGAATCTTTAAGTCACCTTCCCATTCACTACATGAGTGTGGGTTTAATTCACGAACTGTTTAAATATGTCATTCTTCACGAAGCAACTTTAGCACTCAAAGCCTTTGCGCGTGTTAAATTTTCATGGAACATCTTCGATTAAAATGAAGCTTTTGGAGCTCACACTGTTTATACGCAAAAAATGGTTATCGTCATAACAATCCCAGGAGGGGAGCAGAAAAATGCAATAAAATTTCACGCTGTTTAATGTTCATCACCCTTGGGTATCTAGTAGATTTCCACTAACGAAATGTGAATGTGAATTCCATTTGCTTTAGTAGCTGAATCTGCTTTATCAGCCAACTTGCTTGTGCTGCTGCCCATGGAGAGGCTGTTATGAGCATCTTCTTTTGAAATGCATTTGTATTTGTTCAGATTTCTCTCTTTACTTAACTGAGCTGCGTTTCTTTAGAGTGGTTTATTTCCAGTGACATGCCTGAACATCTTCCGTTGGTTCATTTGATCAGTTCTTGGCTGCCTTTCCTCCTTATCTCTGGACAGGAGTTGCTTTGTGGAAGGTCTCTAAGGAAGCGGAAGTGCAATTCTTTGCTTTGCATTCCCTTCTCATCCCTTGCTAAATCACAGCTATATAGTAGGAAATCTAATATGTGGCTCAGCCACGTAAAGTAAATCTGTTTTATCTGATAAAATACGCTTTATGTTATTACCTGTCATCCTTGACCACAGGTTACTGAAAGTACTAAGGTTATCAGAAAGCTGCTGATTTTTACTTTTGGCTTTGTCACCATGGTTCAAATTCCACATCCGCCTCTGTGTCCTGGCCTCTTCTGCCAGACCCATGTCCAGATTTCCCTTTGCAAAGGACAGATCGAAAATAAAAATGCTTCTCCTGAAGATACGGCTGTGCTGGCCACTAGCCGACACCACCTGCTTGCCACCTCGGTTTCCCCTTTGGAAACTGCAGGCACTGCGTGTCGCCGCCAGCACAGCTCCTTCTGTCACTGCGGGGAACAGCCCATTGCCCCATCGTAACACTGGAGCGGAACCAGCTGGGTTTGTCTCCTCTCATTTCTCTTTGCTTATCTGAAATTAAGGTGATTTTTTTCCCTCCGAGCCGCCTGTCCGCATCTCAGACCTGTAACTCTCATTTATTGTACTCTTGCACTGGGCTACTGATACTGAGAGAAAGCTTCGCCGTGTCTTCTTTCTGACAGTTCTTTTATGACAATTTCTGGGCTTTTGGGAGATGTGGGGTTTTTTTTACCCTCTTTTAGAGAGGAGATATTATTTGTGCCCTGAAGGATCTGTTGAGAAACGTTTGGGTTTTGAGTCTTCTGCGTGTCTATAGCTACTCGCGTAGGTCCTAGTGCCAGAATTTTTGCATGTTTATCATATTAACACTGTAGATAAGAAGCACTGTGACCTTCTTATTAAATGCAGTGTTGTACAGATGAGTAGCGGAGGTACAGTGGAGGTTAAATGAATTGCCCAAGGTTAAGCTGAAAGCCTGAGGCTCAGTGAGGCTTTGAACTTAGATTTGCTGAATCCCAGATAAAAGCCCTAACCTGTTAATTTTCCTTCTTACATGTGTTGCTGTTGCAATTAATTTATAACCGTATCATCAAATGCAAAATATTTCAGTGGCTAAACACAAAAGAATTGTTTTATCAATTTTAGATGGAATTTACTTTTAAGAACTGGATGACCACTAATAAATATTTTCAAAGTATTATGGAAAGTGGAAAATAAATAGCTTTTAAGTCTGAAGTCTGTCTTCAGGCTAAAGATATCCCTGTTTTAACTGTGTAGATTCAGTTACCTGGGAGATTTTATATGCTGTTTTGATTCCTTGAGACTGAAGGTGACCACTTTGCAGAGACCTCTCTCCCATGGTGGCTGTTGTGAAAGTCTGTTATATCCACTGTATTGTTCTTTGGGAAAAATATGTGACTGGTTTTTGTAAGATAGGCTAAACAGCTAACACTGTTGTTTAGCACTTCAGTTTTCCAAAGTGATTTTCTCCTTGAAGTCTTTCTGTGGGGTTTTTTTTGGATTTTTTCTTCTTCTTTTTTTTTTTTTTTAAAGAATAGCTTTCTTTGCTTCCAAAGTTTAATTTATTGTTAATTCCTTCTCTCCCGAAGCCTAGTGCAAAGGCAGTTGGCTAAGACCTGACTCTACAAGTCAGTCACTCAGTGTGCACACAAGTGTCTTCTCATGATAAAAATGGCAGGAAATATCCATATAAATGTTCTCTCCATTAACTTTTAAAATTCTTTGTCACGGTGTTTTCAAACATATGAAGTTCTGACTAGTCTCGTGAAAACGAGCATCCGAATAGAGGAGAGGGAAGTCGGGAATTGTTCGTTAGAGGGGAAGAAGTGCAAACCTTGAAAAACTCAATGTAGAGTAGGAGCCTTTATAATGTGGAAGTGCCCTAGTCAGTAATAGAGTTTTCTTTCTCATAAAGCTCGCGTCATCCTCGCTGCGAAGTCGATCAAATATTAAACACAAGTTTGTGGAGAGCCACGCTGTCCTAGTTCCATGCTTTCCCACGCTGCCCTCCCTCTTCGAACTCCGGGTCCTCGGTGGAAGAAGGGGGACGGCAGCAGCTCTGAGACCCGTGGGCAGCCCCTGCGGTGCCGGAGAAGCCTTTGGAGAATAAAGTGGAAAACTGGGAAAAGCATCGAGGGGGATATCAACACTTTGCTCTCATGAGAGGGAAATTACTGTAATATTGTTGGTCTAAGCATGTAACAGGGCTTTTATGCAGTGGCAGTGTCTCTCGTTAGACCGATTAATAATCTTGCTAAAGCCAGACAAGCTTTCAGACGTTGCAAAAAGGCTGAGATGTCCCAAAGTTTGTCCCCTTCCCAGACCTGTATTAAAGATGTAACAAGTTTTACTCTGTCTTCTGGGGGATATTTCCTCTGTGGCACTGAAATTGCTTTGCAAGCCAGCTCAATAGCGTCACTGCGTTATAAAGCCACCGAAATGAAGGCTCGGGATCATGAAAGAGGGTATCTGGGACTGCATTTTGAGAATGATACTTCTTAAAACAAGTCTCCTGCTGGTGTTTGGAATTCAGGACATTTGGCTGAGAAATGGTGGGTATGTTTATGGTCTTTTTTTAGGTGGACATGCAGAAGCTTTTGCCCATACTTCAAGATGACCAGAACCCATCTTAGTACTGCAGGCAGGGTCCTCAACGTGCCATGTCCAGCTGGGATGCAAGCTCTCCCAGATTTAAGCTTGTAACAGCTGCTACACAACTCCTTAGTTAGCCCAGGGCGCCTGTGAAATGCCTGCTTGTCTGCCTTCAGGTGCTTCTAGAGCAGAATTCACCATACTTTGGGATATTGGGAGTTTTGGTACTGAGTTTTCAATATTCAGAATGAAACGATGCAATAGAGTGGTGCTGGAGGCTTAAATTTCTGAATTGTTCATATGCGTTAACTTCTTTTTATAAATACTTCCTGTGTGTCACAAATATTTCGTTGGATATATAGTATCGAAGCTCCTTTTCCCGTAAAACAGCAGCGATCACGTGCGCGTCAGGGGACCCTCCCGAGCAAGATGAGCTCTGGATGGAATGGGTTTGAAATACTTTGAGAAGAGGCATGGCCGGATGAGAAATGCCAGTGTCTCCTGCAAACCACTTTGGGCTGAAACTTCATCTGAATTGTTCCGAGGAAAGGCAACCCACCCCGGCACGTCCCCTGTGTACGGCACAAAAAAAGAGTGGAAAAAGCCTACTTGAGATATGACCTTTGCTTGAAGATTCGAATAGAAACTAAACCGCTCAGCTGTTCTTTGAGAGCAGACGAAGCTTTATCTTAACACAGTCACAGTTTACGGGACCCAGCGGGGAGAGCAAACAGGAGACTTAGAACCTACCTTTAAAAATAAATTAGATGTTCCTAAAGGCAAGACATTTGCAGCTATTACAGTTCCGTGTTTATTTGTACCCTCTTTTTCCTTGCATTTACATTTAGATCTACTACTATGCTATTAAATGTAATCATTAGGTGTCTTTCCCCTGTTTTTTTGGAGACGTTGGGTTTTCAGATTGATTTTTAAAAACGCAGAGCTACCAGCAGAGCCTTGTGTAGCTGATTGCACTCAATATTTCAGATTTTTTTAAAAAAATCAATGCACACTGAGTCTTGTGCAAAACCACATTAATTTCTTCTAACGAAACTGTGAGTTTGGCAGCTGTCGTCTTCTTTGCAATCCAGATTTTACCTTCCGAGCTCAGCACGCTGCCCCACGCAGCGTCGGGAACCTGTGGCGCCCAGGATTTTCTGTCTGGCCCTCGCTTAGAAAGATGGTGAGAATAACCACAATTAGTTGATGTCAAATTGATCTTGGTTTGCAAGATTCATCGGAGAGTCTCGCGAAGGCAGGCGAAGATTGCTCAGGCGGCTGTATGGATTAGTTTATGTCTCTCTTCAGGGCTCTCCTGGCTGAAAGATTTGTCTTGGGATGTCAGGGAAAACAGGCATTGTAATTAGCTCCATATGAATAGATTTGATGTTATTTAACCCCATTGCTTATGATATTTTTATAGAAGCTTGGCTAAAAAGTGGAATAAGCACTGGAAATTGTTCAAATATACAATATTGGTGCTTTGCCTTTTGGTATTTTTCACAGAGTGAGGGCCAGCGCATCTGCTCGTGTCGCTTCCCTGCTCTGCACCAGCACTTCCCAGGGCAGCAAAGTACAAAGTGCTAAAAGCATCATTTTCTACTTAACTTGTTGTAAGACCTCATAGGAAGCTTAGATACGTTTGTTCAAACCAAATTGCCAGCACTTTTCTTAGGGGATAAAAAAACATTTTCAAAAAATTAACCCTCCCAAACCCAGAAATAAAACTTGAGATGGTGCCAACCTGGGCCACAAAGGCTGGAAACTGAATCTGCGCCCCACATTTAACATAAATGTTGAGGACTTGGTAAAATTTAATGTTCTGTTTCAGGCAAAGCTGAAGAAATTCCTCTTATGTACCTTAGGTTAAAGTAGTTACATTTTGTGGTTTTGGAGTAAGTAAATGCTGGTTACTGTATAAGGAATAAGGAAGCGGTAGCTCCCTGTGCTGAAGCAGGCTCAGAGAAGTGAGGTGTCTGGTAACCAAAGGGAAATCACATACATCTGGTACTGTACAAATGTCTCACAATTTACTGTGAGATTTTACCAATTTACTCTTGGTATTTCACAAGACATTATTCTTTCAGTGTATCTAAAAGCTGGGTGTTACTTCATGCATTCAGTCATGGTTGTTAGTGCTTATACGTGACAGTTTCACTGGAATTCTGGGTGTCGCATGGTTAACCTGGGAAAGAATATGTTTTTAGTTTCAGGTGCAATCTTTTATTTCAGTTTATTAGTTGAATTCAGCCTTAAAAAAAACACTCCAAGGAGCTGACAGATAAAATGTTTTTACACAGCCTTTCTTCCATTGATGATGGTGGCAGAACCCCACATAGAAGTTTCTCATCCTGTTAAAAAATATCAATTTTCCTGGGTAATCTTTGCAAGAATTCACTGTGCTGTAGTTAACGTTGGTGGTTTGAAAATTCAGTGCAAGGCAAATGTTGGATTGTCCCTTAATTCTCTTTCATTCCGATGCAATGCTTTTATCCCATATACTGCACCACAGGGGGATGAAACGAGCTATTTCATAAACCCAGTTAAAAAAAATTGATGAATTTGTGAAACTGTGGGTTTAATCTGTAAACACTACGGGTAAACTACAACCATTAAATTTGTATTTTTTTCAAAAAGAATCCTTCAATAACTTAGAATCAATAGATATGTTTCCATACATTTTTATCTAACCATGAGAACAGTTGTTTCACTAGTCCATCCTGCCTTAATAGAAACGCAAATATCGGAACACCAAGATCCTGAAAATGAGAGCATCAACGGCCTTGGAATGAATCGATTATCATTGTCTAGATGTAGAGAAGCATCAGAAAAGCACTAATGAAATCAGCGAGATTAGGCTTTTAAAATACCTCTGTATGAAGTTTGTAACAAGTAATTACAGGCTTATGGATTTTTAAATCATTCTCAGGTTGTTAAATATAGATGTGCTATCGGTAGCTAGTAGCTAGAGCTATGGAATCAATAATCTTTAAATCTATTAATGAATTCAACTGAAATTGATTGTTTGTTAGACTGATTTGTAGACTTCTCGTCTACAGATAGACGAGATCTATCTCGAGATAGATACTCGTTTTGAGATAGTAAAAATATCAGAAAAATTAGCTAGACATCAGAAAATATTTACTCTTTTAGGCATGGATGCCATTATAGTATGATACTAGACAGTATACTATACTTGGAAACTTTTATAGATTTGAGGTTTTTGGTATTTACTGTTTTTATTCAATTTGAGAATAACTTGGTGTTCCAAGTAAGATCAAAGAAAAATCTCCCCCAGGTTAGCAGTCTGTCAGTTCAGGCAGCGTACGTGCACAAAACAACCTCCTTAAAATCCTGATGGTTTTACGTGTGACTTTAGGATTCTGTCCTTTTTGTTTTGGTTTCTTAGTGGTTGGTTGCTTTTTTTAGTATTTTTCTTTTCCTCCTTTTTTTTTTTTTTTCAACCTTTTCACAAGAATGATGGCCATATATAGCGAGTCATCTTTTATATATCATCTCATCTTTATGTAGCAACTTAGAAAGCCTGTGAAGCCCTTCCTGGCTGTTCCTAGCTGTAACGGAGTACCTGCAAATATCCGTCGCTTTGGAACATCGCTTCCAGCTGGTACGTCTGCTCCGCTTAAAGCATCACCAAGCAGCAGTCAATCCACAAGGAACTCTGCCGGCGTTCAAGGGTGACATTGGTTGATGCTGTTGATGAAATTAGATCTTTTCGGTATTCTTACAAGCTTCTTGGGAATTTTCAAAGGTGTATTTGCAATAAAACGACCAGATTTCTGCTTGAATTCCTTTTTAAAGTTTTTAGGAAAAGCCTTTTCTTTTTATTTTTTTCCTCATTGTGTTGATGGATTTGGTAAGAGGGTTTGCTTAAGGTATTCATGCAAAATTGACAGAAATGTCAACAATGACAATTTTATTTTTTGCATTGTGCCCTATGAACAAGTCCACCCAGACCAATACTGTACAGCACTGTCGAAGGCTCCGGTATCTCCGGTGCTTGGGAATGGTGCAGCCGGGAGTACTTCAGTGGCATCTCCAGAAGCAGCGTTGCTTTAACAGTAGCTTTCCCCTTTCTGACCATCCTACTTGCTCCAATTTGTTGAGTGAGTTTGTTGGTTTTTTATCCCTCCCTGCCCCGATCCGACAGTGTGTTATTGCAATATATGAGTCCAAGTCCTTATGGTAAAGACAGATTCCCTGGTTTTGGCAAAAGCCTTACTTAGCTTTGCACTCTGCTGTTAGAATCCAGCTTAAACAATGTAAGGTTATTTATTGTGCCTTGCCTAGGGCTGTTGGCACTTCTTTATCCTTTAGTGAACTTTGTTTTCTGTATTGTTGCGTGAAATCTAGGGGAAAATTCCGCCCTTTATTCTGAGTCGCTGGGTACATTTTTGCTAAAATACCTGGAGTCACCAAAGTGGACACAACTTGTGAATTCTCCTACCTCTGACTGAATTAAATGGCAATGGAGAGAGCTGCCAAACGTGGGTTCTTCATCACTTCTTTCTTCTTTTTCTCTCACCATGTTCTTAAGAAAATAAATAGAATAGAAAAATTCCCGATCTGACTCTCCTGAAAGTTAGATCTGGGAACATTCATGTTAGGAGTACTTAAAGAAGCAGTGCCAGAACTCATAAATCTCAAGTTTTACGCAGACCAACGCCTTTCCCCCCTCTCTTTGTTGTCCTTTCAAAGGCGTAATTGACTCTTGAATAAAGAACGGAAAATTGTTTCTTCTTTTACATCCAGTTCTTCATCTTTCTTGGTTCATTCAAAGATATTTTTCAGATCGGTGCTCGTGTTATCATTTACTCCCGTAGGAGTGATTAGATTGTGCCAAAGCAGAGAGAGCAGCGTCCTTGAAGCAATTGAACGAGGAAGACGACTTACTACAAGAAAAATGCCCTGGGACATGAATTGCTTTAATTAAAACCTCCAGGCAAAAGTTAGAAGTCTCAAAGTACATCTCATGTAAATAAGATGGCAGTTTCTTCCTGCTATTTAATGTCATTTGATGTGTATTACAGTCGAGCAAATCTGTTTTGCCGTAGTTATATACCTACGGTATAAATTGGTATTTTTGTATTTTCATATTGCCATACAGATGTTAAGAAGCCTGTTTATGCACAAGAGCCAGATTCCCAAATGCAGTATTCTGCACATGAAAGCAACAGTTGGAGGCTAAACACTGTTAAATTGACTGTTAAAAGAAGTGATTGTACAGTAACTTTGAAAGTGGGAGTCTCTCAAGCACTGCGGGAGGGAACAGGTTTCTCTAAGACCTCTGGTGATTATATGGAAGAGCCCCATCAGAGAGATCAGTCAGTATTTAAAAATATAAAAATTAATCCTAATATTTGCCTCTTTTGCGGTGCTGTGTAGGATAAAGTGGTACGAGTATTCTTTCTTTAATATGCATTGATAACTACTGCGTGCTTCTACCTCTATATATGCCCACATCTATAAATATACCTATTTTTCAGGTGCAGGGATTTTCTAAGTCTGCCCTCGCAGTGGGATGCCAAGCTCTTATTTGAGAGTTTCTACTTGATATCCCACTGACGCCGTGGTTCTTTGTCACGCCTCCAGTTGCACTGGAGAGCAAAATATCACTCCCCATCTCTTCTCCTCCCCTACTTTTTCTTGAGGCATACTGCCTGATACAAAACCTTAGGAATAATGACAGAAATGATTCATTATTAATAAGTTAACCTAGACTACATAGGGCTTGACTTCTGTCTGCCTTGGTGAGTTTGATGTGTACTTTCCTTCCAGAGAAAAAGAAAAAGTAGATTCTGCACAGAATAGCCATGGGGTTCTCTTTATAAAATGTCTGCTTGTGCTTAAGTGGGCTGATGGTAGATTGGAAGCATTTCATTGCCGCTGATGGCAAAATGATACTTCATACTTGGCTGGAGATTTGTGAACTCCAGCAGTCCTTTACTGCTAGGAGTCAGCATGGCATAGTAGATGAAGATAGAGCCTAAAAATAAAATATAATTTAAAAAAAAAATCTAAATTTTGATCCTAACTTAGGGATTTTTCTGCCTGGCAGTGGAAAGCTTGCTCACCTTCCGCATTAGCGTTTTGCTGTTATTGGAAGGACTATGCCTGCCTTCCTTACGGAGTGAGAAACGGGCGAATACTTTTGCACTCTTTGGGATAAATGAAGTGTAATTTGGTTATCTCGGTTTAATGTACAGATTCAGGCACAGGCCTTCCTGTCAACAGGGCACTTTGTATCTTTGAGTGATGTTCAGCTAAGTGTTGTTATTAGCACATCGGCAAGCTAAACTCATTTGTCTCCAGTATATTCCCATACCCATTAGCATCCCAGATACTTGCTTTGTGAATTTCCTTTATCAAAACTCATAGGTTGTCCTCTGCTGCCACAAAATTCTTCAGTTGCTGCCACAAAATCCTTCAATTGCCTTTCTTTGGACATCTGGCGGTACTAATTGTGTGGTGGACCTCAGACAAGAATATTCTGCCCAGTTCCATTTCTGGCTACTCGTGTGGCAGCAAGCGTTATTAGTAGTTATTGTTGCGCGTTGATTTGCATTTTCAAATTGCCTTTCATGGAAGACCGTTCGGGAGCCGTGTAGTGATTCGTTTCTTTTGCAGCAGCTTCAGCAGAGGTTGATGTAAGCAAAGTGACAACGACCAGGTAGATGTCCCAAAGGAGGAGCCCTGGTGTCTTTCTGTGCCTGGCCGGCACCAGGGGCTGGAGTCTGGGCTGGGAATGTGACTTAGGCACAAGTTAGCGGACGCGCTTCATTTTGGATGTGCCTGCGCTGCTTCCTTGCGATGGAAGATCAAGTGCCTTGAGGTTACGACTGTTGGTGTAGTGTCTCTCCTGGGTGCGTAGATAAGGTCGTCGGTTAATGGCTGTAACGTAGTTAGTCTTCCCCTCTTGATGGAGACAAGCTGGGGCACCAGGTCCCAGGTTCTCCAGTCTTGTGAATCCTGCAGCTGATGGAACACGGTGTTCTTCTTGCCTCTGGTGAGAAAGGGGTGTTTGCATAGGAGATTTGCTCAGTACCTTGCTGTGCTGTGTAAGCAAAGAATCCTTCTATCAATTCATACAAGAACTAACCCTGCCTTTTTAAAGGTCACTTCTGTCTCAGTCAGCTCTTAAAGTTCAAGAGGAAATAAACTGCTTAGAGTTGGCATTTTTCAAGTCAAGTGTCAACTTTCCAAGCCCCCAAGCCAGCGAATGCGGAGGAAGGAGAGATTAATAAATGAGCTGCTTGGTTGATACAGTGATTGTGCAGAAACGTTCCCTTTTTTCTTTCCTCTTTACGGGGCTTTGGAATGAAATGGAACATGGTTGAAATATCTCACTTTCTCCTTTTCCCTTTGCAATGCAAAAGTATCCAAAGCTCTTTAGAAGTGCTTCTTTTCTCATTAGTCCGCTGACAGCAAGCAGAGTTTGTCAGCTCTGGTGAAGTAGGACACAAGGAACATTTTATGACAATGCCAATACCTAAAAGCTCCTTTAACCACAGAATCTTATTATCTAGTGAGAATAAAATGCACTTTCAGAAAGTAGCTGAAGGGTGAAGTCTCCAAGCAGGTGCTTGCCCTTAACTGCATTGATGCCTTTTCCCATGCAGGAGACAGTGGATCGATAAGGAAATAAACAGGAAGAATGGGCTTTATTAATGAGGTACAATGGAGGCAGCAGGGGAGATGGTAATGGGAGATGGTGGCAATCAAAGGGCGTGCTGAGCATAGACCATCTATTGGCTACCAAAGAGCCTGTATTGAATGTGGGAGACATCGGCTACGGGGGGACCAGCACGGCTAATTGCCATGGTGGGTCGCTCCGGAGAGCGAGCTGCGCATCCCGTTTATTGTGTCGGGTTTTTTAGTTTTGGTCTTGGCAACTTTTCCCTTCTCTATTTGTTTTGCTGGCCCGTGTAAGCTCTCATGGAAGGTTTTCCACCTAAAAATTTCTTCTTTCCTTCGTAAAAGAGTTGGCAAAAATAAACACATCAGCAGCATTATCTTGCTTGCTTTGCTTTCAAAAAAAAAAAGTGCCATGGTGCAAAGTATTTTTTGAAGTGATAAATCAGCCTTGCCAAGTATCTCTGCATTTTCTGGTTGCATGTTCTTAACCTTCTTGTTTTGGCCAGTACAGCTATGAATTCTTAATGTAGGAATGCTCTGCCTGCCCATCATATTGTGGAAAATGGTGGTGATAGTGCGTTGAGGGCTGCGTTTCCAAATGGCTTTAAAATAGGAATAATTTTCTGGTTTTCTCCATATGCAGGTGGTCACTTGATGTGAAATCACACATGTTGTTATTTTTTGTGCCCTTTGGGTTTTTGTGTAGTTTACGTTTGGTTTCCCTAGATACATATTTAAAAGGAGAGCTCTTTGGAAAATCTGGGTCTTTGAAATTTGGTAGTCCTACTTGTTACTGTCACCTGAGATGGCAGAAAATGAATATTGCGTGTCTGTTAGGCAGAGAGAAGATCCAAAGCAGATCTCTCCTGCTTGCATGAGAAGTTGATTCATGCTCCTTTTAATTCCTATTTGTGTTGTAACAGAAACACTTGAACAGAGGTGCTGTGAGAGTCCTGGCCAGCGAGGCAGGGCGAGGGGAGCATCGGCCCCATCGCTTCGGTCTGTGGCATCTGCTGCTCCGGTCACCTCCGTGTCTGCCTGTTACGGTTTGAGAAAACCCATAACCATTTGTTGTCACTTACACAATTATTCTCTCACCCGATGACCCCTCCCCACCCATGAAGGGGAATTGGGATGAAAACAAAGAAACCCAGGGGTTGAAAGATAAACAGATTTAATAGGATAGAACTGGATAATTAACAATACTAACACAAAGGAACCCATATTGATCCCGATACCCGAATATACTGTACAAGGATTATACTCAGCCAACTATATCCATAGGAAGCCGCGCACTCCCAGCAGGGGACAGTAAATGTTGGACACTGGGAGCGCTACAGCTTCAGGAAGAAGGGAAGGGCTCAGGGATCCAGCACCGGGGCAAGAAGTCCTCTGGATCGCCGCCTTCAAGGGGGAGCCCTCAAGGGGGAGAGCGCGAGCAAGGGGAAACCCACCCCCTACCTCGCAGCAGACTTTCTAATTTATATGGAATGTGACGTTGATGGTATGAAATAACCCTGTTGGCAGCTTGGGGCAAGTGCCCGAGTCTCGCTCCTCCTCATCCCTGCACCTGGCCAGCTCGAAAACACTGGGACCTTGAAACCCCCCCACCATGTCTGGCTGTACAGTAAATATCTTCACTAATTCAGACACCAGAGTCTGACACAAATACAGCTTTCCCAGCATTAGGAAAGAAATTAGTCCTGTGTCACTCACACCAGGACACTGTCCATCGAGCAGCACAGATTATGCACCTCAACCTTATCTTAATATGGATCCATGGGACGCCTGTGATCTGCGGCCGCTTTTTATCTCCTCTGTGGTACACGATGCTCCGTCGCTGGCCTTGGCAGAGGCTGCACCCTCTGGCTAGCGAAGCCGTGGGCTAGCTGGAGCCGCTGGGCGCTGGCCTTTGGCAGGCAGCGTGCCGCTAAGGGAATGAAGCAGTTCTCCGTTCCAAACACTGCCAGAACCTGCACACAAGTATGTTCGAATACGATAGATAGTTATGGCCTTAATTCTTACATATTAGGACATTTTTGGCAGTTTTTGAATCCTTTTTTTTTTTTTTTTCTTCGCTGGGAAGCTTATGGGAGCAGAGACTGGCCAGCTGGACCACTTGCTGCCACAGCCAAGAGCTGGCAAACTGCACCTGTGAGAATAGAGATTTTTTTCCCAGCTATAGTTTGGAAATTGCATATGACTCGTGTAGGAAAGAGATTAAATGACAACATGTTCACTTAAGACAATACAACCAAAATGTGCGCCTGGGTAAAATTTAGGCTAGATGAGATCTGTTGATGTGTGTTAAAAATAAGCAAACCCTCTCTTTTAAGGCTTTTCTCCAAATTTGTAGTCAGATCAAAAATCAACTTAAACCAATGAATCAATGCCAGAAGTTTTGGGAAAGTCTAATAAAGGAGCAAACGTGCAGTCCTACTTCTCACGTTTTTTTCCTCAGTTTGAAGCTTAAGGATTTCTTGAGCAGAAGGCGATACCTTTCTGTATTTAATAGCCCATGATGAATTTCCCTCCATTAATTTGTTTAGTTCTTCTGTTGAAGGAGGCAGTGAACAATTGCTCCTTCTTCATCTCCTGCCACTCATCATTTTGCAGAGTCACGATTGTTTCCATTCTTCTCAGAGTGCTGTAGCAGAATATAGTGCAGCCAGACATCTGATTTTCTGCATCGACTCAGTTTTCCCTCGTTATGGAGTACTGGCCAGAGTGACATCTGGCAGGGGCCATGAGGGTTTGCGTGGGAAAGATTTATCAAGGCTGGTCTTAATTATTCTCCTTTAGATGGAGCGGGGAGAAATGATGGCAGTATGGTCAGGTGAGTGTTAAAAGGCGGAATGGGAGCAAGGAGGACGTCTGTGGTGGAAATGTGTGCCCAAATTGCCGTGGGCTGGGAGCTGGGAAGCGAGCAGATGAAGCCAAACCCGTGATGGTGTGAGTGGAGAGAGGGTCTGACAGATGCCAGCCCTTCCTGGGGTGACACAACACTTGGTGTTGCTTTGCATTGCGGGAAGCAACGTTTGCAAACAGCACTGGTATCCCACAAAGCAGCTCTATAATGTTGATTTTGCTATGGAGAGACTCCCACGAAGGTGAAAAAAGGCTGTGCTTCTTCCACATCCCAGGAAAGAGAGAGATGAAGAGTATTGAATTGACCGCTGTGTCCAGAACCGTCTCATGAGCAATTCCACAGGAAACTGAGGCAGATTAGCCCACAGGGAGCTTTCACACAACCTAAATTAGTGGCTGTTGTGTGACTTCAGTGGTGCCGGTGTTTTTCCTGGAAAGGAAGAGGGGAGTTCCACGTCCCTCTGGATACAGAGGTGGTGTTCCCGATGTCGGTGCAACGGTGTGAGCCATTACAAGCCCTACAGCTGGGACACTCACTGATGGTGCAGTTTGAATCCAGTGTAAAACTGCTGGGCTGAAAGCGCCGCGGGAGCGGTCTGAGTGCTTGTGTGACAAATGACGATGCTGTGCTGGTGAGGGAGGAAACTTCCCACTGTAAGGAAGAGTTTCCCACCATACCTCTTGGGTCCAAGCCGGACTACCCTCGTTTCCCTCCAACCTGTTGGTCCATGGAGCTGGTTGATGCCTGATTTTTGATACCAAATGGCTGAAACCTAGTTACTTTGAAGGGGGCTGTTCTTTTATGAGTGCTACAGAAACAAAATGACATGGGTGCCATGTCTTTAAATTCATTTCCCTATCATAACTTCACCCCAAAATAAAGCATCTGACCTCTCTGCTCATCTAGTGATTTTGAAACCTGAAACTGCCGCATAAAGTCAATTTACTTGTCCACCTGACTGGTTTCTGTATAAAGTATTCATTACAAAAAGATTGCATAGCGTGTAGTATTGTTTTATTAAACATTTAAAAATATTGATGCAGGAGAATTGATGTAGCAGGGCTATAAACGTGGTTGTTCTGGCAGTTCTCCTTCCACAGCGACAGCTTTATTCCTCTTGCCTTATACTGGTTTAAGGGTTCTTTGAGCTAATTTGGGGGATGGAAATTAGAGGAAAGTAGGTCTCTGTGCCCTGCAGGCAAGTCCTAATCGTGTCAACAGTCCAGTGGAAGTTTCAAATAGCGCTGTGGATTTCTCAGTGGTAACAGGGAAAACAAACATCCACAGAATGTTTTAGGGATACGGTTAGCAGGACTTCACGAGTACGTCTGATCTGGGCATATCCTTGTCGAGGGGAGAAATCACTGCTTGAAAACAGGGTCTGAGAAATCAGTTTGCCTCTGCTCAGCTGCGCGATGTCCCGGCGGAGCGGAGTGAGGGTGTGCAGCCGCACGGGACGTCGTGGGCTTGCGGAGAGCGGGGCTGCCGAGCCACGGCGAAGGGAGCGGCAGGTGTTCGTGGTGTGATAGTCTCGCTCGGAAAGATCCCAGTCACTTTACTCTCATTATCTGAGAGCAGATGGCTGGAGACCAGCTCTTCTCTGCTGTGTGGGTCTGCGTTTGCTTATATACGTGCCCAAAATGGATGTGTATGAGAATGAAAGGTAATTTAACTGGGATGAAGCTCACCCCACACTGGACATTTTGGGGGCAGCTTCGGGTAACTCTGCTGTATCTCCTCATTCTTGTTTATAGATATATGTTATTGCTTTTGTGGTTTTTTTTCAATTTTAAACAAATATTTGCCCCATATGGAAAATAGGTACCTCGAAGGTGACACAAGTGCTGCAAGGTGAAGCTCTCAGAGGGTAGGAAATGCTGGAATTAAAGTCACCTTAGGTTAGTTTCCTGTACCATGCAGGATTCCTGTTTCACTTGGCAGAGAGAGTGGATTATATTGACTTAACGAGCAGCTATTCATGTTTTTCTACAGAAAAATTTAATAATTTATTAGTTATTTCTTATGCTAGCCTTGTTATACCAGACGCAATTCGAGGAGAAAGCACTAGCTTTGGGAACACCATTCTGGACCATTTAGAACCTGTTCTTTCAAAACGCTTAGCATTACTCAGCACTGGGGAGGTCCCACCTCGAACCCTGTGTTCACTTTTGAGCCCCTCGCTCCAAGACAGACATGGATGGGCTGGAGCGTGTCCAGGGAAGGGCAACAGAGCTGGGGAGGGGTCTGGAGCACAAGTCTCCTGAGGAGCAGGTGAGGGAATGGGGGTTGTTCCGCCTGGAGAAGAGGAGGCTGAGGGGAGACCTTCTCGCTCCCTACAACTGCCTGGAAGGAGGGTGTAGCCAGGGGGGTCGGGCTCTTCTCCCAAGGAACAGGCAAGAGGACAAGAGGAAACGGCCTCAAGTCACATCAGGGGAGGCTTAGGTTGGATATTAGGGAGAATTTCTTCACCCAAAGGGCTGTCGAGCACTGGCAGAGGCTGCCCAGGGCAGTGGTGGAGTCGCCATCCCTGGAGGTGTTTCCCAGCCGGGCAGACGTGGTGCTGAGGGACGTGGGACAGGGGTGGGTTTGGCAGCGTTGAGTTGATGGTTGGACTCCATGCTCTTAAAGGTCCCTTCCAACCAAAACGGGTCTATGATTCTATGATTACCCAGGGCTTCCCATGTTGGGAGTAGCTGCTGTTGATTTGAACAGTAGTGTCAGCACTTGAGCCCAGGATGAGGGACTGCCTGATGACCAAGCACCGAGCACCATGAACGCTTTGGAAAGTTCATGGCATCAGCTAGGAGCTCTGGCATAGGCACATATTGGAACCAGGTTTTTTGGGACACCTTCAGTTGCCTTAATGTGAGACCATTCTTTTAAAGCAATTCCGTTGCTTCATTAATCTTCCAAATTCTGCAGCAAATGAGGCAGAGAACCTGCCGAAAACAGACGCGGTGAGCAGCAAATCCTGAGTTATTGTTAGAGCATGGTAGAAAAGATCATACAGTACCATGTCACGTTGTTTATGCCCAAAGACATGGTGGCACTTAAAAAATTCATGGTTACAGGTCAGGTTATTTGGTCATGGAATTTATAAGACCTTTCCCGTCTTAATATGCTTCTGTGTTTTGGATTTAATGATTAGCAGGGCCATTACAATGCTGTGCTTAATATGGCTTGGATCATGATAGACTACGTTGACGTAAGTTAAGTCAAACCAGGTGGGAGGCGGATGGGAGATGAAGTTAAATTGGTGCTTGTGAGAAAGAAAAGCCAAGAACAGGAGCCTGTTGGAGCGTTTGCCATAGATAGCGGAGTGACTTCCCAGCCATCCCTTTCCTTTCATCTGTACCAATGTCCCGTGGGTAAGTGCTAGGGGGTAGTACTTAATTGTTTGGGTTTAGTTGTTGTCAACAAGTATCTGTTAGGAATTCTCTTCTGAGTCCCCAGTGAAAACCTAGACAGGTTTTCATCACATAACCCGGAGGGGGCTTCGCTGAGCAAAGCCTGATGCTGAAACGCTGAGCTGCAGTAGCTTTGAATTTTAGTGAGAATGGTGGTGGGGCTCCATCACTGAATTGTTCTGCAAGAAATATTTTAGACAATTGTGTTTCTGTAAATTCATTCAGGTAGTCTCGGATTCAGATATTAAAAAAAAAAAAAAAAAAGAAAGTGACTGAACAGTAATGTACAATACTCATTTCAATACTCATTTCACTGTGGAGTACAGTAATGCACGTTGGAAATGAGGTCTCATTGGAAAAGGTCATTTGAAACAGATCCGCAGAACCTTCGTGAAGCTGTAATGAGTCACGAGTCTGCGAGGGCTCACTTGTTATATTGCAATGGAGGGTTTAATGTTTTGTTTTTCTCATCTAAACACTTTGATCCTCTTTATTTTATTAAGAAAAGCTATTATCTAACTGTCAAGAGCCTAGAATTTCAGCAGATTTGTTTGCTGACAACTTGGTTCAGCACAACCATTCTCCTACTCACTTCTTTCCCTACTTCAAGCAAATTTTCCTTTTTTCACTCCTCTTTCAGTCCTTTCTCCTTTCCAGCTCCTCAGCCCTCATGCTGCCTATTCCCAGATGACTTTGCCGCTCTCGTGGGAAGCGTTGGTTTGAATGTATAACAGAAATTGGGAATATTCATAGGCGGTCGTGATGTTCGTGTCACCAGGTGTCTGTGCTGTGGCGCGGCGCTTCACACCAGTGCTGGACAGTCTGGCTGGTGACTTGACAGCTGGCTGGGAGGGGGAATACTTACTGAATTTAGAGCATTTACAGGAGATTTTTTACAATGCCCAAAACACTGAGCTGGGCTGAGGAAACGATGCAATGCCTGCATCTCACTTTTGACCATGCAACAAGTAGAAACCCTTCAGGCAGGTGTATTTTGGGGGCAAGTGGGGCTGGTGGAGAAGGATGGAGGCAGAGGCTTAAGCTCTGTAGTGAGGGAGAAGCAGAAGACAACTAGTACAAAAGGAATGAGAAGTTTTGACTTTCTTCGTTGTTATTTAGGCACGGCCGTGAGTTCATCCAGGCCACGAGTGTGATTATAGATCGGTAACTGATGGGGCCAACTGCATTATTCATTATGGTTCAGATTGAAATGAAATCATGGAGGGCAATTTTCTGTCTCACACTTCAAGGTCAGATGAGAGTATTTATTATTCCCTCTCTGTTTATCTGGGAATGCAAATTGAATTTAGTGATTCAAATTGATGAAATGTTAGAAATATAAAACTCATCAGAGCTGACACGAAGAGAAATTACTGGGTAGAGCTGGCCAGTGACTTCACCATCCCATGTACAGGCCTCTGCTTTGATTAGCAATTATTTCAATCTTTGCGTTTTCTCATTCCCAGTTTTGTTTCAGTCGTTGTCATTTTTGTTTTCAAAGAAAAAAGTGTAATAGCCCTTTGAAGCATTTAGAATTTGAATTAGATGATGTAAATAAAGCCAGCTGCAAAGAGGATGCTTGGATCCTGGCTGGCGGAAAGGTTTTCTTTCAAAATCCTTCCTTGGGGTTGTTTTTGGGGGGGCTTGTTGGTTTGTTTTCTTCCCCTTCTGTGACCGTTCCCTTTCTCCCGTATTCTGCGCTGAACGTTCAGGGCTGGCGTGGGTCATGGTGAGGAAGGGACAGCCCTTGGCCATCTGCTGGCGCTGAAGCTCCACGCATTTCCCTGCTGCCCTGGTGCCCGTGGGCTGACGTCCCTCACAGCAAAACCCCCACCTGCAAAGGTGGCCGAGTGGGCATGGCGCTGCCATTGAAAGAGTCGGAATGCAGCGGTTCTCTTCCCAACTGCTGTGCTTCGGGCCAGAGGGGCCCAGTCAGGTGGAATGACAGCTAATAAGTCACATGTTCAATCTGTTTTTAATGATTATTTTAATTTTACATGGTCCTATAAGTTTGGTTTATATGATCTGTCTTCAGTGTACTCATTTTTTAGTGAGTCATATCATGTAAAGTGACCAAAATATTCTTTTTTGTAAGAATCATAAAAACAAATTTCAACTATTACAGCAAAAAACCATGTAACGTCTCCACCACGCGTATCGTGGTTTGGGGCGGACTGGCCACTGAAACAGGCAACAGATGTTCTCCCCCACCTCGCTCTCCAAGGAGAGGGGGGAGACAGAAAGAGACTGAAGAGTTTAGGAAAAATCTAAACTACTTTAACGAAATATTAATAATAAAATAATAAAAAGGAAATAAAGAAACATATACAATATATACAAAACCAGTATGGAGCTCCCAGCATGACGTCACCAGCAGGCACTGGGGAAGTCCCAGGCTGGACTCAGTGACGAATGGGAATCGTATTCCAAACCTGGATTCAGGAATGCACGGATCAGCATCAAAGGCAGATGAACACAAGAGAGTCCTCCTGGGACACTGGCCATTGGAGAAAAAGGCACGACCCTTGGATCCCTCAGCTTTTATCCCGAGCGTGGTGCAGGTGGGACGGAGTATCCCGTTGGTCAGTTTTGGGTCACCTGCCCCGTCCCCTCCTCCCCGCAGGTGCGACCCCTCTACGCTTTTCCGCTTCCCACCCTCCGACGGGGCAAATAACAGTCACTGCCCGTGGCTGGGACAGCCGTGAGTGTCAGCGGGAGCCTCTGGGCACCCCNGTATAACAGAAATTGGGAATATTCATAGGCGGTCGTGATGTTCGTGTCACCAGGTGTCTGTGCTGTGGCGCGGCGCTTCACACCAGTGCTGGACAGTCTGGCTGGTGACTTGACAGCTGGCTGGGAGGGGGAATACTTACTGAATTTAGAGCATTTACAGGAGATTTTTTACAATGCCCAAAACACTGAGCTGGGCTGAGGAAACGATGCAATGCCTGCATCTCACTTTTGACCATGCAACAAGTAGAAACCCTTCAGGCAGGTGTATTTTGGGGGCAAGTGGGGCTGGTGGAGAAGGATGGAGGCAGAGGCTTAAGCTCTGTAGTGAGGGAGAAGCAGAAGACAACTAGTACAAAAGGAATGAGAAGTTTTGACTTTCTTCGTTGTTATTTAGGCACGGCCGTGAGTTCATCCAGGCCACGAGTGTGATTATAGATCGGTAACTGATGGGGCCAACTGCATTATTCATTATGGTTCAGATTGAAATGAAATCATGGAGGGCAATTTTCTGTCTCACACTTCAAGGTCAGATGAGAGTATTTATTATTCCCTCTCTGTTTATCTGGGAATGCAAATTGAATTTAGTGATTCAAATTGATGAAATGTTAGAAATATAAAACTCATCAGAGCTGACACGAAGAGAAATTACTGGGTAGAGCTGGCCAGTGACTTCACCATCCCATGTACAGGCCTCTGCTTTGATTAGCAATTATTTCAATCTTTGCGTTTTCTCATTCCCAGTTTTGTTTCAGTCGTTGTCATTTTTGTTTTCAAAGAAAAAAGTGTAATAGCCCTTTGAAGCATTTAGAATTTGAATTAGATGATGTAAATAAAGCCAGCTGCAAAGAGGATGCTTGGATCCTGGCTGGCGGAAAGGTTTTCTTTCAAAATCCTTCCTTGGGGTTGTTTTTGGGGGGGCTTGTTGGTTTGTTTTCTTCCCCTTCTGTGACCGTTCCCTTTCTCCCGTATTCTGCGCTGAACGTTCAGGGCTGGCGTGGGTCATGGTGAGGAAGGGACAGCCCTTGGCCATCTGCTGGCGCTGAAGCTCCACGCATTTCCCTGCTGCCCTGGTGCCCGTGGGCTGACGTCCCTCACAGCAAAACCCCCACCTGCAAAGGTGGCCGAGTGGGCATGGCGCTGCCATTGAAAGAGTCGGAATGCAGCGGTTCTCTTCCCAACTGCTGTGCTTCGGGCCAGAGGGGCCCAGTCAGGTGGAATGACAGCTAATAAGTCACATGTTCAATCTGTTTTTAATGATTATTTTAATTTTACATGGTCCTATAAGTTTGGTTTATATGATCTGTCTTCAGTGTACTCATTTTTTAGTGAGTCATATCATGTAAAGTGACCAAAATATTCTTTTTTGTAAGAATCATAAAAACAAATTTCAACTATTACAGCAAAAAACCATGTAACGTCTCCACCACGCGTATCGTGGTTTGGGGCGGACTGGCCACTGAAACAGGCAACAGATGTTCTCCCCCACCTCGCTCTCCAAGGAGAGGGGGGAGACAGAAAGAGACTGAAGAGTTTAGGAAAAATCTAAACTACTTTAACGAAATATTAATAATAAAATAATAAAAAGGAAATAAAGAAACATATACAATATATACAAAACCAGTATGGAGCTCCCAGCATGACGTCACCAGCAGGCACTGGGGAAGTCCCAGGCTGGACTCAGTGACGAATGGGAATCGTATTCCAAACCTGGATTCAGGAATGCACGGATCAGCATCAAAGGCAGATGAACACAAGAGAGTCCTCCTGGGACACTGGCCATTGGAGAAAAAGGCACGACCCTTGGATCCCTCAGCTTTTATCCCGAGCGTGGTGCAGGTGGGACGGAGTATCCCGTTGGTCAGTTTTGGGTCACCTGCCCCGTCCCCTCCTCCCCGCAGGTGCGACCCCTCTACGCTTTTCCGCTTCCCACCCTCCGACGGGGCAAATAACAGTCACTGCCCGTGGCTGGGACAGCCGTGAGTGTCAGCGGGAGCCTCTGGGCACCCCATTCCTTGGCACAGGTGACAACAACTGGACTGACCTCTCTGGAGGACAGTGTCTGCACGATGCTGGTGATGGCAGTTAGAAGAGGCCTTGCTAAAAAGCAAAGTTACTGAGCAAAATTGGTTCTGTTTTACCTCAACCCAGGACGGTGACTCCGTGTAAAGCGTTTTGAACAGTGCGGTGAGCGCCTTTGCTGGGCTGGGAGCAGCAGCCCGTGCTCCGGAGGCAGTGCCGTACTGCGCGTCCTCTTCTCTGCGGGGCTGGAAAGACACTTTTAACTTGTACAGGGGGATTATTCTTATCTCCGAGTGGGAGTGGAGAACCCTTATCAGTGAACGCTCTTTAGAAACTGGCAGTGCTCCGTGATTGCTAAATGCCACATACAAAATGATGATACAGAGACAGATGATACATGCTGTACAGGCTATATGCTGTTTTAATAATCGTACAGGACTGCTGTTCTTAACTCCTTTTTAATTACTTGCATTTAATTAAGACCGTTTAGTATTTGCTTCTCTACCAAGCGCTGCAAAGGGAATCGGTTTGCTCAAGATGCAAGTGTTTCTGACTTGTTGTTGATTCAGAACAAGAGTCATGAGTATTTGGACACACCAAAAGCCCTTAATAGATTTGTCTACATAAGCCATTATAAATCACTTTGTGTATTCAACTATCAGCTTGATTTCTCCTGGAGCCAGTTTTACTGAAGACGGCAGCATTTTCAAGTTAGTAAGCCTACAACAAGCAGTGCGGATTTAGTGGTTTTTAAATACCAGGAAAATTTTTATTCACCAAATAAATGCCTGTAATAGAAGCTTTGGCCTTACGAACCCTTCTGGTTTGGGGGCTTAGAAGAAGGACATTTACGCCTGTCGTTATCTCACCCTTGAAATATTTTACATTCCGCAAGTCAGTGGTGTTTGACAAACTAGTCATGTTTCAACTTAAAACCAAAACAAACCACAGAAGTCTCTCATTTATTAATTAAGACATTGCTTTCATTCTCCTCTTGATGGCGGATGTGGAAGGCATGTTCACGCGCGTGACAGTGCGGCTGGCGCCGAGCGGCTGATGGAATATCCGTTGGGATGGAGCCCCGCTGGCCTTAGCCTCCTGGCAGTGGCACGGTCTCCGGCTCCTTCGGTCGGCAAAGCCGGACGCGTGGCAGCGTAACGAAGCATTGGCCCCGTAACGAAGGGAAGCAGAAGGGGCCTGATGTGAATTTCTTTTAGTAAATTCTAACTCCTGCCAGTCAATTATGGCTATTGTGCCGGGGCTGGGACAGCAAATTAGTGTGATTTTTGTTCTGTAACTGTTCACTTTGAAGGAAATGCGTTTCTGAGCCTGATATTTACGCTGTTGGTTAGGGGGTAAAATTAAATACTGTCTCAACGATAAAACATATTGTCAGTGTACCAATAAAGCTCCAAACATCTGTCTGCTTCTTACCCATTTTGTCTGTCCACACCAGCAAAATAATGCTCTTTATGTTGTTCCCTCAGTATAAATTCAGAATAATTTAAGTCTTCCTTGTATGTAGAGCAGCAGCGTGACGTATGAACTGCTTATTTTTGACTGATTTGTGTTTTATGGAAGCCTGATGATGGTGAATTATATAAAAGGTCTTTGAGAAAGTAGAAAGTGTGAACCAAGAGGAAGCTTGCAGATGTTTGCTGAAGACTTAGCAGAAATAAATAGCAAGAAAGCTTGTTTTCCTACCGACTCTCTGTAGACTGTTCCGTGTGGTTTTTCTGCAGCAATATTCCATATGGCTCTCTATAAGGCACAGTGAAAGCTTTAAATAAAATACGGCCTGTGTGGTAACTTCCACTAAAGATGTTAATATTTTGGATCCTGGTCCCTTCTGAACGTAGTAACCGAAGAAGAGCGAGGGTGGAAGTGCTGGTCCCCACCGTTCCCACCAGCGCGTCGCGGTGTCCGAGCGCAGGGACGGATGCTGCCGCTCTCTGCCTTCACAGTTCCCTATGTGAAGAAGAAAGGAGGCAGAATAAGATGCCAAACAAACCTCCTCCTTCCTGGTGTTTGTCTTTCTAGTTTACCTGCCTTAAATTTATGAGTTCAGGCAGCTCTGTTCTGCAGCAGTGTTCTCAGAGCTCCCATCCCTCCTTTTAGCAGCATTTTAGAATGGATCAATTTTTCATTCCTTTCTAATGTAAGATGGCAATTTTTCTGTTTTGCCAAGCTCCACCTTTTCTTTCCTGTGTCCTGTCTCTTTTTAAGTCAGGCTGGTTTTGTCATCATTCTGGTTTTCCCTTCTGTTTTTCCATTTCCCAGGCGGTGGCCGTTCCTGGTGAGGCGGGTGAGGCAGAGGCTGAGGGGGGCAGAAATCTGTGCCGGAAACCGGAGGTTGGAAAGAGCCTTGAGGGGGCAGACAGGGACGTTCTGCCACGATCCACTGGACAATATGAAGACAATATGAAGGGGGTTACCCTGTTGCTACTTACGCCTTCACGTTGGCTTATAAAACCCGGGGGAGAAGAACTGGAATGAAAAATAACATTTTTGTTCAAGCTCTCTGTTTCAGTTTCCGTGGGGTTTATGGCCGGGTGTGTACTGTCTGTACACGTGAAGATACATTGAAAAGGCTGCGCTTGTCAAGCCTCGGGAACGGGTGTGCTTTTCTTCATCCAAATGTCTACAAAACAATTTCCCTTGCTCCTTTTTGCCTCATTAGCTTGTGTGCTAACCTTTTTATTTTGGACTCTGTCATGGAGATGTTGATAGCTGCAGCCCGTTTTCTTTTTTTCTGTTGTGTGTGTGCAGTAGCGCTGTCATCCTCTTTTCCCTCTGCGCATCTTCAGTGTTCTTCCCATCCACGCTCTCGGGGTTTCGGTGCTTTCTTTTTGGTGGAATCCTCATTTCTGACAGCCGGCCCTGGAGTGTGCAAGTGTCTCATCTTCTCCTGAGCTGCAACACGACCCAGGCAGCGCTGCTCTTCTAATTGTCTCCGTCCCACCGTGGTCCTCTTGTTTTCCTCTCAGGCTCATACACAGACCGGTTCTGGCATCCTCTTTGCCTTCCCTGTTACTCTATTAGTATCTCTGAGGTGGTAACTTGGCTGCTGAAAGGATGGAATGATTAAAATAATGTTTTACGGATCATTGGGGGCAGGGGGGGAGGAAGCTGTCAGCTGCTTTTGTAATTTTTTGAAGGAGATTATTAAAATGTATCTTACAGCTTCAGCATTCACTCCCGGCCGTCATTGTTCTCAGTCTTTCAAAGAACATTCTGGAAAATGAAGTTTTATCATTAAGATTACATTAAAGTGGATTACGGAAGGGAAGAGTAAAATATGAAGAGTCTCAACAGCACAGAACAGAAAGATGTTGGCATCTCATTCACTGGGATGTGGAACAAGGAACATTAATAGGCTGATAAACAGAAATGACTTTTTCTCTTTAAGGCTTAAAAGGTTTACTTTGAACTTGCAAAGATTTAAAAAAATGCCAGTTCTCCAAGCTTATGTTGAATGGAGAAATTTGGGTCTATTTTATTTTATTTTTTTAACTCTCATTTTGAGTGAGCAATTACTTTTGAAAAGCCATAGGTGTCAGCAGTGTGGAAGAAGAGTGCCCACATCTAACTTTCCAATCCTGTTTTGTGTCAGTAAGGAATATAACCTTCTTTTTGGATTTTTTTCTTCTAGAGATGGTTTAGGTTGTCTTTGGTGCAGTTT
Organism: Chionis minor; assembly: GCA_013398295.1. Classification (NCBI taxonomy): domain Eukaryota; kingdom Metazoa; phylum Chordata; class Aves; order Charadriiformes; family Chionidae; genus Chionis; species Chionis minor. The sequence continues at coordinate 231,423 of VZSF01009119.1, forward strand.
CTGCAAGAATTATCAATGTGTCATAAGAGAGGAAGAAATGATCTCAATAATTTGCTTTGGCACGGTGTAGAGAGTTGTAAGGAAGTTGAATTTTTCACACTTCTTAAAACAAGGAAAGCTATGGTAACATCAGTTCAGAGAGTTTAAGTGTTGTCTCTGCTTTCATAGACATCTCTGGCATTTAAATTTTCTCTACATTAATATCACATTTGATCTGAGGCTGAAATACAAGCAGATGATGGTGTTCTTTCCAAACACCGTGCAAAGGCTGAGGAAATTGTCCATTTGTCTCCCTTGGCTTAGTTTTTCTCATGTTTTAAAACACTAATTTTCCAAGCTAGCTGGAGAAGCATGCGTGTGTCTGAATGCCTGTGCAGTCCAGGAGATGTGAATCTCAAATATTTTTTATTATTTCAAGAAGGAAATGTAGCACATACCTCATTTGTCTTTGTGAATGTCAGCTCAATCCTAATCTATCAGTCTACTCAGAATTTATAGAAATAGGTCACGATATTGGAAGATTAAGAAAGGAGGATTTCTTCATTGTCCTATCAAAATGTTTTGCAATAATCAAATGAGAGAGTCTGGCTAGTTTGTAGTATTTAATCTTATGTTTGCATTTTTTCTTCTGTTCTGACTCTGATCAGGACTATGTTTCTTTTGATAGAGCAAATAATATTTGCAGTGAGGTTTCTGTCGTGCCATTTAACTTGCTGTAACACAGTTGATGAGGTTTTTGTACTTCTGTTTGCCCAATGCATAAAAAAAGAATATTGTTGAATATTTTTGAACTTGGATATTGGCTTCTAGGGAATTTTTTCATATGGGTTTATTTTGTAGAATCCGACAAGAGTTGATTCTCTACTTTATCCCGTGGAATTCTTGCATTGTTCAATAAGGAAAAGGCCAGTGGCTCTGTTAAGAAGCTGGAAGACTGAATTTGGGATGTTTCCTGAGGTTGGGATGGGGAAGGGAGCGCCCAGTGCAAGGCTGGCACCTCTTCGTGTTCCATCACGGTAGATACTGCTCTCGGGCGCAGGTTCCCTTTTTAACTGGTTAATTAAAACAGAACCAACGACATAGTGGTGCCCTGGGAATGAAATTATCCATTTTCCAATGCAGATTGGAATCCCTCTTGATGAACTTTCCCACCTGAATAAAACAATGAAGAGACTATTTCACAGTCCTTGATTCTTAAATTGGTCGGTGAATGGTTCAAAATTGAACTGGAGCTTTAAACAGGCTTCTAATTCATCCAGTGTTTTAAAATGCATATTTTTCTTCAAGGAGGAGGATTTTGAGGTAGGGAGACAGCTGCTTAGGGATCTTGGTGAATTCCTACCTAAATTTCCCAAGTACAGTTTAGTGACCTGGCAGTGCAGGATGTATTTGATTTACGCTGAGTGTCTTTTAAGGCAGCGTTCCCTTTCAGATCTATCTAAATAGTACCTTAACAATAGTGCTGTCTTATTTTAAAGCGTTTTTATTTATTTTCTTTTAATTATAGTGATAAAGAATACCTCCCTGAAGCTCTCATAAATTTTCCAGTGTTGTTTTTAGCATCAGAGAAACAAAGATCTTCCATTCCTGAGTAAGCTAGAGATGTTGGTTTTGATCTTTCTAGCTTGCTTGGGGGTTTTTGACTTGTGTGCGATACTTTTTTTTCACGTCCTGCCCATTCTTTAAATACTTAAAGTTAGTGCAGTCTCGGATAAACTTGTCATACTTAAATTATAAACCGACTTTTTAACAATCACAAGAATTATTCCACTCTTATTTTGTTATTGACTGAGTACTTTGCCACCACACTTGATCCAGGAATACCTGGATAATTGTGTGTCGCTGTGTCGTGCTGCACAGAGAGCTGAGAAGAAGAGGGACCAAGCTATTCTGGCTTAACAGAGAATCGTGTCCACTTTGCAAAAGAAGCACTAATCACCTGGCCTCAGACCACATTTCTCTCCCAGTATTGGTTGCTGGCAAGAGCAATGTGCAGGTGGTGGCTATAATTACTTACTGAGTATCACCTGTCTGTCAAACCAGATCATATTAAACCTCAGTTTTACTTCTGCTTGGTTAGAAGAAGATGAAAAGATAAAGTAGAACCCGAGATCGTGTGTCGTTTGTTGAAAACAAGGCGTCTTCTCAAAGGCAAACGGGTTGATTTTGAAAGAGATACGCAATGATTTAAATGCTTTGTATATGTGAGATTCCAGTAACTGTCTTGTGCTGAAGAAGAAGGCTGTCACTGGGATGGTTCTCCTCTCATAACTTCTTCTGAGAACAGCTGGTAATGGGACTGCAGCTACTTGGTTTCCAGTGGAGGAGCCGCAAGATGAAATGGCACGAGCCCCAGTGCCCTGGTATCGCGTTGATGCTCCTCGCGGGTTTTTCTGACCTGACGAAGAGGCAGTGGTCGAGATTTCACAGGTCTGTATTATCTTTTCTAGTGCCCGAATACTGGAGAAGGCCCGGCAGCAGCTACAGGAAGAAATACTACGGGTTCAGAGCCAGCTCTTGGATGAGAAGAAGAAGCGTGAGCAGCACGAAGCTCTGGTCAGACGGCTGCAGAAGCGGGTGCTGCTGCTCACCAAGGTGAGTTTGTAGATAACGTTTGGAAAAGCCCGTGTCCTTATTTCTTTCCCCCAGATGCAGTTCTTGCTATTTCTTCCTTGTTCACCTCTGTAACGCGTACAACAAAGGTGCTGTGGGGTCTTTGCAAAGTGGGTGCTGTAAGAGAAGTGAAACTTGTTTTTAGGGCTGCGTTAGTAAAAGTACCAGCTCACCCTAAGGCTCTGCTGCTGCTCCCCCCATCCGGGCTCGTGCTGTGTTGGCGATACGTAGCTTCATCTCAGGCCTGGCGTTTGTGTGAGGGCAGAGAATTGAATCATGTTGTCACTAGAGTGTTTTGAGCCACTGAAGGGAATTTATAATGGCTTTGGCTGCATCGCCTCCTTTCCTAAAGAGAATGAAACGACAGCACCTTGTCAACTGTTCCTGTGGAAAAACAATTTACAGAGAGTAAGAGATTCGCCTTCCTCTTACGCTGAAAGTCTGTTCGAATGTAATGGTAGGCACTAGACCAGTAAATTGAAAATATGTTTTAGGATTCTTTCTATAGGATATATCAAAGAAGTCTGCATTATCCTATATCAGGTGTGCTCTCGTGATGAAATTCTATACAATAATTTTGAAGTCTGTAGAGCATTGAAAACTTTATATTAAATTCGGAGAGCGCTTTTTACCCAAAGGGAATAATAATTCTCTATAGTCAAAATGATGGGTACTTCACTTTCCAAGAACACTCCTCACGGCGCTTCCCTCAGCTGAGCAATCTCCAATCTCCCTGGTGGTGTAAAGCTGCTCACGGAAATAAGCTCGTGTGTGTGTGCGCAAGGGCAGGCGGGAGTAGTTCGAGCGAGCCCTGCGGACGGGGAGGAAAGGTGCCGGGATGGGAGTGTGTGGGCAGGAGGGAAAGGAGCTCTTCTCTCGCTTTTGCGTGAGGCTTTTATTTTCAGTATCAGCATTTTGGTCATTTTTAATTGTGCTGCACCCAGTTCTTCGTAGTTGCGTGTCATTGTTAAGCCGGAGAGTCTGAGACGCACGGTGTGGTGAGCGGGGCTTCTGGAAGCACGAAGCGACTGCTTTGCGAGAGGGTGTTCTGTCAGGTCTTCTGGCTGGAGAATTTGGTGCCGTGGAGAGTCACATAAGCGAGAAGAGAAAAATGACATCAGTACTTTCTGCTTTGCACTGGGGCAGGCACTGCAGTCAGGGTGGATGGACCAAACTCTCTCCGTGGAAGCGGAAAAGGCATCTCTTCCCAGTCGTTCCACCTCCCCCAGCAGCAGCCAGCCCTCCATACTGTTCCAGTTTGGTACTGGTATAGCTGGATAGGACACAGGTAGATGCTGAACCCGATAAAAATCCTTCCTTTCCAACCTTCTCAGCTGTCTAGCGTTGTGTTGGGCTGCTCAGCCCTGAAGGGAGTTTCTCAGATGATTCCTAAAATATTCCCTTTGTTAACTTACCTACGGTCCTCAACAGAAACATGTTTTGTCATAGAACACCAAATATCATTAGTTTTCAGTAATTCAGTTATCATTACTTTTCAGTACTGGACAAAAAGACAACAGTGCTTCCTCATGTACCCTAGTTTACATGGAAAGACAGAGCCCTTCCTTTGTTTTCTGTCCTCCCCCTGAAGAAGAGCAGAGGAGAAGTTGGAAATCTCCTTCATCAGACCATGGCAAATAAACTTGTGTTTTGACAGTGGAAGTTTTCAGTTGCTCAATGATTCCTCAAATGACCTCTTTTAAAGGAATAAAGACTTTGCTGTTCTCTGAAAATTTATATTCCATCCAGGGAATGCTAGGGGTCCTTTGTGAAAAGTACTTGCATTATGGTACTTGGGCAATCTATCCTTGGCACTGTTTCTCCTACTGGTTGCTCTCCTTATGCAAAATCAGAGGAAGGAATTTCATTTAATTAAAAAAGTATGATATTGCGATTTAAAATGAGATTGAGCAAATATACTGCCTGTTAAAAATAATTATTTTACATTGAAAGCATATCACCTAGAATGGTATTTAATCATCTAATTAGTGGCATCAGTAGTACAGTGTGCTTCTATGTAATTTCAGAATGCAAAAGATGAGCTCTCTCTATTGAATCTTTGTCTTGTTAAATAGGACTGTGAAAATCTAATTTGGGGGAGACAATTATATGTATGATTGAATTGCTATTGCTTTTGATAGTGTGATTTTTGCATTTGTGTATATTTGACCCTGTAGCAGGGCAGGGAATGTGTTCCTGTAAGCTGAACAATTGCGAATTGAAAGGCATCAGGCGTGTTTAACAGTGCAAGTGTAATGCAGTAACAGCTGTCCTTTCTTTGGGCTCCAGTTGTAACCTGGAAATCTCAGGTCTTGAATGTGTTTTAAAAGATCAGTCGAAAACGATAAGGTGTTCTTAATTCGATAACAGTAGTACTTAATATTTTAGTAGTAAACATACTCTCTTCAGGAGGTGCCTGCTTTTCCAATCTGATTCCTTCTCAGCTTGCATTTATGGCTATTGAATTTTTTTCCTTGAGATTCAAACACTATTTTCTGGCTTTCACAGATTGCCTGTCTCACTAGTTCAGTCTTGTTCATTTTCTACTTGCCACGGTCTCTGTCTTTCTTGGTTGCTCTCATATTTCCATTTCAGTGCATTTAACTTCTCCCTCCATTGCTTGCTTCCTCGCCTCATTTACTTCTTTTGGGCTTTCTTGACCTTACTTCGGCCTTTCCAGTTGGGTTACTGTTTGGAATAGGTACAATTATCAGCCTGGGATAGTTCGGTGAGTCACTACAGACCTCTCTTCCCTGGCAGACCTGAAGAACGGCGGTCTCCAGTCTTTGACATACAAGTGCAGTGGTCCAGCCCAACCAGTTCCACCTCCGGCAGCGGGCTGGCGCAGGAGCTGCCACCTGGTTATTCCTATTGACAAACTGCTGGTTAGAACACGGTAGTTGATTACTTTCTCCCATATGTCCTTGTAAATCAAGGCAGTGCTTGAGTTTTCTAATCTACGTGTTTTCAGTGAAACGTAAGACTGGATTTGGACACCCTAGAGGCTTTCAGACATTGATGGCTTGAAGGTAACTCCTGGAGTGTCACTCTAGTCACTTAAGGTGACGAAAAAGAAATGTTTGAAGGGATGTATTCACTCGCTCTTTTAGAAACCTGGTTGCTGGATTTGTGGGCTGTTGTACTGTCTTTTTCCTTTGGCTTTGCTCAGAGTTTTAGAGAAATCCTTAATCTCTGCTTTGTTACCTGAGGTAGTTCCCATACAGCAGTAGTGGCAGGGATCTGAAATGTTGGGGGAAGACCTAGCCCACCTCTGCCCTTTTTCCTGTCTGATCTACTGTTGTATTGGCTTTGAATGCCATGTTTACCTACAGAGTTTTGTATTTGGCTTCTGTGTTGTTCTTAAGCTTGGGAGTATTTCTCTCTTGCTGAGAGCTTTGTACACAGCTCCTGGTCTTTGTTAGGAAGTAGGCTTGTTAAAAACAGTCAGTTCTGCTAATGAATGGCTAAAATTTGAATCTCTTAGGAAATTTTATATGACATGTAGGTCTCCCAGAAAGGAAAAACCCATTCTGAAATTCCTTATCTGAGTGCAAGCAGCTGATTGAGTCAGTATTTAATGGAAAAAAGCTCTGGTCCATTTGTTTCGGGAGAGCAGCTTTCAGGAGGCACAAACGGACCTCGTGCAGGAGAAGGGAGGCTGGAGGAAAGCAAGGAAGGCACGCTGAAGGCTTCCCAAAGCCACCTGATGTGGAGGGCCAGAAGCTGGCTTGTGTGGATCTTTTTTGGGTTGTCACCTCCTCCTCTCTTCATGTGGTTTTACCTGATCGTGCTCAGCCCTCGGCTGTCCTCGTTATTCAGCTGCCGCGAGGGTTCAGAACTGCCGCCCTCTTCTCCCGCAGCGCAGTTACTGCTCAAAACAGTTATTTCTTCTTTGCCCGGAGCCGGTGGCCGTAACCGCAGAGCGAGTAGGAGCAGCCTGTAGCGCAGGCGGTGGGTTTGACCGGAGAGTGAACACCCTGCTTGCTGGCACCTGCTGCGTGGTCCGTGGCAGGAAGCTCTTGCCTATTTGCACACACAAAACCTCAAAAATGTGAAGCGCGGTTTCGTTTACTTCTTGTAACTTATCCCGAATGAGCCCAATTTGCTTCTCAAATTGTAGACTTCGTGGATGTACGCCGTCCTAATTGCATCCCTTGCTCTCGTATAAGGCGTAACGCAGCAAATGAATTAATCTGATTGTACTGCATGTTGTTGTTTTGCTGTGTTTATTTCCCGTCTGTGCATTTGTCTGCCTCTGGGTACTCCGCTGCCCGGAGAAGAGACTGAAAAATTCCATTTTCTTCTCTGAGCGTTCAACCAGCTCATGTGATCTGATTGGAAATCCGTTTCTATTGAGACATAATTTAGGCCATCACCATAAAAGTTGGTGATTAAACAAGTATTGATTAAGCGACTCCAGCTGATTGTTGCTACCGCGTGTTCCCTGCGATACCTTCGCCAGAGTCGGTGTGAAGCGTGTAAGTGACTCCCAGAGCCCAGAATGGCAGAGACGCATCCGAAATGCGACTAGGTAATTAAACTGTTCATTAGGCATGGCAGATGCAGAGTTCATGACTTGATTTGCCATCTGCTTTGTTTTGTAATCAGTAAAGATTTAAAATAATGCTGAAGGCTTCTCTGTCATATTGGGCCCTGCGTTATGTTTTTTTTCTTAGGAGGCAGATGATTTTAAAGTATAAGGAAGGATCCTAAAGTTCTGGGGGGTCAGCGAGGGAGGTGGATTAACCCTTTTTCTGGGATACGTAAAAATTCAGTTTTAAATATTGCACTCAGTATTGTGCTCAGTAGCAATGCAAGCAGCCAGTCTGGCAAAGGGCTGCCTTCCCACAGACCTTCTTTTGGGTGTTTCACCCTGTGCTTTGGTCTGGGGAGCAGGGAGAGCTTTGGGGCAGCGCTGAGCTGCTCCGCTGCGTTCTGGGCAGCACCGAATGCTTTTCCCTGGCTGTTATGACACGGTGCTTCTTCCTTCCTTCAACCCACTTCCAGACTCCATGTCTCTCGTTTAAGCAGCACCATGACTGGTGCATCCCCAGCTGCGCTGCTGCCCTGCGCGCGCCGTCGGTACCTGCTGGCAGCCTGCCCCTGCCAATCCTTTCCCTCTGCTCGCTGCGTCTCCCCTTCATAGATTTTTTTATAAACCCGGGGAAGTTATCTTCCTCTCCGTGCCTGCAAATAAATACATTTAAAAGCGATGCCGCTGCTCCCTCTTCTGTGATTCAGCGAGGCAGAGGCACATCGCCCCGCGGCGTGGGCAGAGGGAGACGAGGCACTCTGTGTTTGGAGGAGACTCAACAGCCTTTTAGATTGAGCACAGTTCCCTCTAATTTCAACTTGATTATATTAATCAGTTAAATAATATCAGAGGAAAGCTGATTGGTAGCTATGGGCGGAGGGGGATGATAGCAAGGGAAGAGAGATCATTAATGGCTGTGGGACAGAGCGGGAGAGGTCACCGCTGCCTGTGGAGTACAGGGGGGTTTGAACTGGGCTCTCCTGAAGTTGTGGAGGCCCCATCCCTGGAAGTGTTTAAGGCCAGGCTGGATGGGGCTTTGAGCAACCTGCTGTAGTCAGAGGTGTCCCTGCCCATGGCAGGGGGGTTGGAACTTGATGATCTTTAAGGTCCCTTCCAACTCTAACCATTCTATGATTCTATGAATTGTAATGTTTGGTATCCAGTAAGGTTGTGAATATTAATTCCCAGACTCCTCTTGTCGGGTGCCTTTTTTTAAAGGATGAGGACCAAGAGGGCTGGGTTATTGGCTAAGGCGTGCCAAGTTTTGTGAGGAGGAAGTGGGAATTGAGGGGTTGTCAACTGCTGCTGGAGACATCTTCCCTTGGGGCTGAGGAAATACCACGTTTTGCGTTTGCTTCTGTGGGTCTCTGACGGCTGCGTGTCCTGGGAGGTGGAGGTGCTTCAGGGAAAGAGAGTTCTGGGAGGATTTGTTTTAGCACTAGTTGGGTTTTTTTTTCTCCCTGCTGTGTAATCCAAATTTGTTGCAATTTTTTGGGGTAACTTCTAGTTCCTTACTGCGTCATGTTAAAGTCCGATCCACCTAACTGCCTGCTGGAGCTCGGGCAGCTGCCTCCCAAACGCAGCGGCATTGGAGGCGATGTGCGGTACCCCTCTTTGCCTGCAAGGGATGCTCTACAAAGAGATTCTGCAAATATTTATTCTGACACCACTTTTCCTCCCTGTTGGTTTTTTTAAATGGCTGTCACTGGTCTAATTCACCCTTCTTAATCATCTTGCTGTCTGCATTGTAAGGACCTTTAAGCCCTGCTCTTGCCTTCCATGTGGACCAGCTTTCTGGGGTCTATTGGCCTGATTTCACATATCTCTAGATCTCCGAGTTCGTGATTTTCCTCCTTTGGCTGTACCCCCTAAATTGTCTGCTGCTGGGTTTTGTTTAGCTTGTAACAGAATGGTCTGACTCCAGTTTTCATGGACGTCGCTACAGAAAATACAGAAGAATAAATATAAATTCTTATCAGCCTCACCATAGTCTTGACGGCGTTCCTCAAGCCGGTCGGCTCTGCGGGTACAGAATCCCAGTAGGTTGGTGGCCGTCCCTGCCTTTCCCATGAACTGGTCACAACACTTAATGAAATGGTTTCAGCTGTGGTGCCGTTGTGTAACGTCTCATCAGAGTCCCACAACACGCCAACGGCAGTTTTTGCCGAGATTCCTACAATGACAGACTAACTTTGTCCTGATTTGATGCTTCGTTATATTCATTACGAGATCTTATTTGCCTGCTTGACATTTAAAAAATATTGTGTTTGGAATGTGTTATTTATTTTGAGACCTTTATTAAGCAACCTCAGTCTAAGGGTTTAATTGTTACTGATAGCTAAGAGTATAATTACCTCAGTAAAATATCATGACTATATTAAGCAAATGGAAATTGTCTTCCAGAATAAAGTGAGTACAAGCCATTTTCCTTCGAAACAGGCTGTTCCATGAGGCCCGCTAATATCATTTGCTAATACAATTGCAGAATCTCTCCATAAAGATTGAATAAAGAGAGCTGAAATCGATGTGTTTGGAGAAGAAGCTATTTGTAGGGGTTTCGAAGCAGTGCACAAAGACCATTTGGAAGGAGGAAGTGTCTTTAAACCAGAAAATATTACTGTTTCTCAAGTGAGATTTGCAGATTTCCGAATGACAGGAGAAATGGGTGTTTTCTGGCAAGGGCTCCCAGACACGTGCTTGGTTTTCTTGGACAGGAGCTTCCTTACTTTGCCTGATTTGGTCATAGGTTTGCTATTTATTTTTACCCAACGAAGACAGCGGCAGAGTTGTTGAGTTCTCACTTCCTTGTCCTGCTCCAAAATGACTTCTCAACGCCTAAGAGTTCCCCTGGTAGTTCCTGACTTGACATTCCGCAGGTGTGGAAGGGCTCTCTGGCCCTGAGGTGACCGAGTTGTTCCCTGGCCGTGGGCACTGCAGATGGCTGGGATCACGCTCCCTTCCCGTTGCACCCTTTCTAGTGAGATCTTTTGCTTTGGATCTGGTGTTGCCCTAATTCTTCACAGCTAGTGGATAAACTTGCCTTTTCACTGACTTTGGATATTTTCGCTCTTTGTGTACCCTTATGGGTACCTGTAGGAGTTTGTCCTGCAGCGGCGTGAGGTGAGACGCTCCGTAGAGTGGAGCTTAGTCACCGGAGGGCTTGCCACATGGCACTCGTGGACGTGGGCTTCAGATGACCAGCCTGGAGGCAGAAGATGAATGGGCTCGTGGGCCTTGCTTCCCTTTCCCTTTTAGAAGCATGAAAGAGCTCGTAAAAATTATCTTAGCGATTTTTTTGGGAATCAATTCTGTGTAATTGGCTCTCTTGCCTTTTTATGTGTCTGGTAAGTCATGTAATGATAAAAATGCACCGTTTATTGCTATCGTCGTATCTGGGGCTTTTGAGGTGGAGGCACAAGGACAGGCTCTGTGTTCTTATTGATGTTATGTCTGACAATTTCTATTTAAGCAAGGTGTTTAGAAAGTTTTTAAAAAATTTATAACAATTCAGAATATGCAGTGAAGTTAAAAGTTACGAGTTGTTTTATGGGGTATTTTTGAAGTGCTATAGAAATGTGATCTTTTTTCCCAGAATACTGGCTGGATTTGTCCTTCCACCACTCGATATTGATGCTCGATGCTAAGAGGTTAGATTATGAAAATTAGAAATATACCCATAAAAGCATTTATTTGACCTTCAATTCTCATATACTTCTCTGAGAGAAAGGGCTGTAGGACTTCTAAAGGTAAAATATTCAATAAAAAGAAATTAGGTTAATCCAATGTTATGGCTGAGAATTTAAACTCACCCAGGTCAGGTAATTCAAAGTTATAGTTCCCTTGATGTGCGTGCTGTAACATTTATTCCTTAGCTCCTCAGCCCTGAATTATGAAGGATGGTCGAGCGGATGTGGCAGAGGAGGGAAGCAGGAAGATGGATGGGTGGAATGAGGGAGTTCTTGTTAAGGGAAGTCGGGCAGAACAAACCGCCCTCCTGCGCCGCACGAGGGAGGGAGCCAGGCGCCGGCTCGGGTGGCATCCAAGGACAGGGGAAGGGACTGAGGATTTCTGAACAGCAGGCGCTGGAATGCTGGCCAGGATAAGCTGCACAAAAAAGGGGTTTTGCATTTCTTTGTTCCTCAAATACTTCTGGTTTGAAGGCGTTAATATCTGTGCCTCTTAGAGCGCTGGTATCGCCACAAGAGCTGCAGCGTTGAATCTCTGACTTCTCTCTGTTTTAATTCTCTGCCATAAAACTGGATTAACTGGGTTTGCTTCAAGTTGAATTGCAGTGGATTTTTTTAAAGGATAGGAGAGAGAGATAATTAAGTAATTGCACAGTAGCTCATTTCAACATGTGATGTGAGCCTCTGGTAGGAACAGCTGCACTGCTCAGACACCAGTCACTTGGAGCATCCTTTCAAATGAAGACCCAAAATCTTTATAAAACCGAAGGACTGTCTGGAGAATGAAGGAGTTTTGGATTGCTCCTGGCACAGTATCATGCAGTACTAACTATTTTGTTCAATGCGTGTTCACAACATCTCAGGTCAAGCATTGCTTGAATTCATGAATATATTAGAAGTCAAATGAGTTTTTTCAAAGCATTTTGGAAATGGTCTTTGACCCATGATTTGTTGCATTGAGGAGAAATGAACTGTTCCCTATTTTATGAGCACATTTGCTTAGGTAGTATTTCAGATAGAGGCAACAACATTATTTAATAGAAGCTATAGCAAATTTTAAGAACCTGTCTAGTTTCAGTTAATGAATTCTGACTGGTATCATGAGATTATTTTATTACAAGTTTCTCAATATATGGGACATCTGCTAGGTTTTTTTTAGCGTTGTGTGGGACATCTAGACCAGGAGCTGTGAAGAACCATTAGCCACAAATTTTCCTGTTTAGGTGGAAGCAGTTTGGGACAGCGGGGGAACTGAGGCTTAGTTTTCTCTCTGTAGGAATGCCGAGCCTCAGGTTTTCCCCAGAAATATCACTACCTTTTTTGAAGTCAGGAATTTGGAAGGGGATTAACAGGTAAACAAAGTGTGAGCATGAGACAAGAAAAGATGATAAGCTTTTTACATCAAGATGATGTTTCACTTTCTTCTGTCAGGAGGAGGAGAACTACTTTTATGGGAGTCTTAAGGATTTGTAGAGGTCAGATATAGGAAGATCCTACAACCCTATGGGGTGTCCAAGCTGCTTTTTAAGTGTAGGGAAGCAAAACCAGAGCGATGTTTAAATATATCTGTAGTTGTGTCTACATCTCCTTGCTTTCCTTGGGTACTGAAGAAAAAGAATCATCTAAGGATTCCAGCAAATGTGTCCCTCTGCTTGCTACTGTCTTGGGTCTGTAGGAGGTGGAACATGCTCACTTCGGTGCCATCCCACCCCAGGAACTGTCTCCCGTACACAGCAGGAGGGAAGTGGGGACTACACCCTACGTGGTCTTCTAGTCACTGTTACTTTGGGCGCTACAAGAGTGGGTGTAAGGAACTGGGACAAAGTGGTTGAAGTGGAAGTAGTTAGAGAGGGGAACGTTCTTAAACTGATGGCTTTTCTGCAAGTGTTTGGGAAGGTTTGTGCTGATCTTGTGCCCAGGAGCTGCAGACACTTGGAGGGCTGGGTTTTACATCCATGGCAAATGTTTTTCACAGGAAAATTTGCATTCTGCTATTTTGCCGTGACAACCCACGCTGTGGCTGCCAGATCTGTTGTTTTCCTGCAGCTGAATACTCTTCCCCCTACCCCTTTGCTCCACCCGAGGTGCAAGAGCAGCATCCTCCCTTCAGCAGTGTTCTCCACCCTGCCGATGGCACTTTGACGCTCATGTTTGCTTGTCCTGAGTGGCCGTAAGGAGCTGTAAAAACTAAATATGGAAGGAACTGGATGCCGGGACTCGGGGCTCGCTGTCCTTGTGTGCATTGGAAGGAGACACTCAGCCTACAAGAAGCAGCAGGTCCTAGGTGGAGCTTTGCTCTACCTGTGTAGCAGGTGGGTTTGGATTGAGGTAGATGAGGTGTGCCTGAAGCCCCATGGGACAGTGCCTCCATGTCCCTGTGTGGGACAGTGCCAAGAACTCATTCCCCTTTCAGGGAGAGGAGATGGGAGAGCAGATCCTCTTATTCCCTTTCTCCCTCTGAGCAGCAGGGTCTTCCTTCCACTGGAGAAGCAGTTGGAAGAGTCCCTGCTCCCGCACCCTTTCTTCTCTGCCTCGCATGGGAGACACGTAGGGCACGGGACCACCACCTGGTTGTTACTGCTCATGTGGATGGGAGAGGAGCTGGGAAGACTAATTCTGTGCATGAAACAATTAAATTAAAGGGAAGCGTGGATGTGAAGTAACGATCCTCTCAGTCTGTGCACCCAGCATAGAGCCGTGTGCTTCTACGGGGCACGTGCAAAAGGAGCGTGCAGTTCTCAGAAGGATCTAGTGTCCAAATTAGCAATTAAAGCAATTTAACTCTTCTTCTCCCCAGCGGCTGTTTTCTCCGACGTGTACGTCAGCTGCAGAAATTTTATGTTTTGCGCTTCTAACAGTAGTTCTACAATGTAAATAATATTTTCAGTTTTACAGATAAGAAAACACTTTCTAGCTTTAAAAAAATTAACTTTCTCTTGATAACACACTACCTTTTGGAGCCCAACTTGCCAGGTTGACATTTCTATTATATTAATTACAAAAGAAGAAAAGCTGTACTTGTTTTGTCATTGGGAAATGCCATTTGCAAAGTTATTGGAAAGCTGCCCTTGTCAGAAGTGTTACTGCATTATCCCTCTGTGAGGGCCACCGCAACTGAATGGCAAGAAAAAAATGCAGAAAGAAAAAAGCAATTTCAGGAAATACAATGAAATGAAAACAAAATGCCTTTTATCCCTCTCCAACATGAAGATGTTTATTAAGATTGCATATGTAAGAGTTTGGTGCTGGGGGGGAAAAAATGCTTGTGAACCACTCCAGGTTGTTTTCTAAAAATAAAAACCACCCTGCCAGAGATTTTTTTTTTGACCTTTTGCATGACGGGAACACAAACAAGTGGCAATGTTACTCCGGTGACATCGCTCCAGTCCCTGTTTCAACCCGCTGTAACCCCCAGCATCGTCCTTGTCCCCTCTGCCATTCTGCCCCCGAGGCTGCGGGGCTGGGGGGACCCTGTGCCACCCCGACGCTCGGCGGGGTCTCCCGGGAGGCAGTTTTTCCTACCTCCGGTTCACTCTGCCAGTCCTCTAAGTAAATCTCAGCTCCTCTGTTTGCTTCTAGCAAAATACCAAGCAACTCATCTGTTTGTTTTTCCCCTTTTCCTCCCGGTTTAAAGCCACAAAGGTATTAATTTTCTCAGAGCCGTCCTTGTCCTCCCTGAACGCCGGGGAAGAGCAGCCGCAGCCTCCCGGCCCCGCAGGGCTGTGACTGCCCTCTGCAAGAGCCGCCTGCTTTCCTGCGCCTCCAAATAATCCTCTCTGCTCCTGAGCAGAAAAATACCCCTCAGTTTAGTGGCCGTTTCTTCGCTGAAGTTGTGAGCAGCAGCAAGACTTGTTGAATGCCTGAGCCTGCTTGTCTACCTTCTCCCCGCGGTGTCAGCGTCACTGAGGTGCGGATCCCAGCTAGCTCAGCAAGGTGCTCGTAGTGGAGCGTGTTCATCACACTTTAAAGGCTTTAAATGAAATCTTTTCTACCAAAGAAATGATTAAAAAACCCACGAAGGCTGTTTAACCCGCCCCCTCCGTTGAGGCGAGCCAACGTGTTTCTTACATAAGGGCCGTGCACATGAATTTGTCATGTGTGGTGTTGACCTGAGGCTACGTTTGTAGCCCTCGCGTTCCAGCGTTGGCTTTTCATTTGCTTAAAAGAGTCAAAAAAAGAAATCTGCTGAATCTCTTGAAAATATCCTAAATAGGATGCTGAACAGCTGTAAATAATAGCCAGGTTTATAGTTTAATTCTCTAGAGGCATCTGCAAGCTGAAGGGTGGGAAGCGTATGTTCTAAATCTGATGTTTTCCTTCACACAACACGAGTAAACCAGAAATACCGACAGAAGTAATTAATGTGCATACTTTCCCTGCCTCCCCAAACTCCCTGCCAGGACGTGGATCCATGAGTTCTGAGGGTCTGAAGGTCCTCCTGCTGCAGCTCTTGGTGCATCCTCTGTGTCTTGAGTCGCCGTCTCTGTTGGAGTTGGCTCCCAAACATCAGGAGCGGTTTGATCCCTCTGAGGGACCAACTAAAGCTGACTCCCCTGAATCTCTCTCCTACCAAAAATACCCCGGCTTTCTGAGGAGGTCTTTTTATGTTTCCCCCAGTTAGGCCGAGTTGGGGGTTTTCTTCGTCAATGTTTATGTACTCACTGCTTCTCCCTCTGCAGACGTAATTTTTGTCTGACTAGTTTTCCTTGAAGGAGAGGGAGCAGGGATGTGGAATTGTTGCCCCTCATCAGCCAGAAGTTACCCAGGCTTAGTTTTAATGTCAAACTACTCCACTGAAGGAACTGCATCTCTTAACTGCAGCTAAAACATCGAAACACGCTTTTCCAGTTGAATTAGCAATAACAGCAGATAAAGGACTTCCTGCTGACCCCGGCAGGGGAGACGTGGAGTCATACTTTGTCTGCTTTATGGAGACGTCGATGTATTTTGGGTGCTGCTCAGCTGGCAGAACCTGCGAGCTGCTGCTCCTCTGCTGTGGCTGCGCGTGGGGAGGGTGGGCACCCCTCCGTGCCAGGGAGCGGGTGCCCCACCATCTGCAGCCAAAGTTTTCATCTGTAATGAACTTTTAATATGCTAGAAGGAAGGCTAATAAAATAAAATGTAAATTAGAAAGTTCACATCCTTCGTGCAGAGACAACTGAAGAAAAAATGGGCTCTGCACATTTTTCAGCATTGTTAAGATGTCACAAGGAGGATTGCGGCTCTCCCCAGGGAGAGCTTTGGGACTTACGAAGTTTAGTCATCCAGACCAATGAGTTCTTTTTCCTTGCCAGTTTTTTCCCTAAGAAGGTAGTGGTAAGAAGCTCTGGGGGGAGGAATCTTCTTGTTACATTGGCTGTCCTTTCTCTTTTTTGTCTTCGGACTCGGTCTGGAGCTAAATGTGTTACAAATATCTGAATATCAATGCTTGGTAGACTTACCAGAGCTGTTAACAACTAATGAAGGCTAAATACTGCCTATTTTCGGAACCTGAATGACACTGTCACTCATATTTTAGCAGTAGTCTATGTTTAGAGTTGCATTTTTCCTTCTGCCATTCCTGTGAGACAGAGAACCACCAAAGTCTCAGTTACAAAAGAGGATGGGGAACCGAGACACTGGGCTGACGCCGCTGAAGACCTGAGACCAAGTCACACAGGAGCTCTGTGGAAGAGCTGTTAGATCCTTACTGCGCCTCTTACCGAGAATATTGGTTTTTCACGGAGTCCCACAGTGCAGACTGCAGTTTCCTGTGCCTTACCTGGGTGGCAATGACCTTCCTCCAGACACCAAGTCCTCCGCTGTGGTGTGTGTGCAGGTGTTCCCTGCGCTGCCTGCTCCACTCCGGGAGCATCAGCGTTTCACCGATTTTCTACAGCTGCCGCCTCTTCTCACAGCCGGGAAGCATCTCGTATCATTTCAGTGAACCTCTGTTAGTACAAGGATCAGATTTTCTCCTGGAGAAAAACTGAGAATTCCCTGGAGAAAATTGAAAATTTTCTGGAGAAAAAAATCCTGGAGTTGCTTTTGTGGCCTGTTCACAGGCACAGGCTGGAGTCCCTTCTCTCTTCCGGCCACGTCTGGCTGCCATGTCCGTAGGGACGGCAGCGCTCCAAAGGGCGTCCAAATCAAATACCTAGGAGACTGGGGCTTAAAATCTGCACACTGCGTGAAATCTTAATATTTTTTTTTCCTTCCACTTTGCATTAACTTGCATTTGTGTGTGCTCACTCTGCTTATCAGCCTTTGCTCTTCCCTCATTATTAATTTTTGTAGGTGCTCCGGAATGCTTCGCCCTTGTCTCTAGACTCTGCTAACATTAATATTTTATGTTATCAGCACACATCTTGCTATTTGCCACTGGTTTTCAACACTAATAAGTATACTAAATGAAACTTCTGACTCTAATCCCTAGCGCAGCCTCCCGCTAATTGCTTGCCGCAGCAGAGGAATAGCGCGCTCCGGCATCAGCTGGCTCTTCCCGACAGGTATTTGACTCTCACGTAATGATGAGAACTGAGGGATGCTGGGTCATTTATAGAGACTTCCAAAACCCTGCATTCACTCCCTCACTCTCCTGTGAGTTCTCTCAAAGAACTATTAACTAGTTCAGTTTAAATTCCTTTAACGAAAGCTTATGCTTATCTATCTCCGTTTTATCTTGTTACACTCAACTAAAAATGACGCTTTGTAATTCTGAACCTTTGCAACTCATTTTCTTAATGTTCAGGTGAAACTTCCTTGCCAATGGCTCTAATTTCCCAGAACAACCTTATCTCCTCTTTCAAAACAGATAGGAGGGTGTCTGCTGTCTATCTCCAATACAATAGCCATTCTTAATGATAAATCATTTTATTCCTTTTTTCTGTTAACACCTTTGTTATTTTGGTCTTGGGTGAATATCTATCTTTGAGATTATTATTATTATTATTATATCTTCTCCTTAGTGCAGTTTAATTTCTTGAAGCACTTGGTTGCCTCTGTCGCAGTTCTCTGGTTAAAATGTCACAGTTCTGTGGTTAAAAAGAGCAGAGGACCTGTGTGAATTCTTTTCGGAGCTGGTGTCTTTGCTGGGTCGGAGGCAGAGTGCAGCTACAGTCACTCGTGCTTCTGACTTGGGATGGAGTCGAAGAATTGCCCTGTATACGCAGCTGGTCGTCTCAGCTTGTTTGGGGATTTTACATTTTCATTGTGCTGAAATTTGTCTGCCTTTAAAATCTAAATTATTATTATTGTTGTGGCTTTTACTTACGTGAAATTCTCCACTGTGTTTTACATTTCCATGACCTTCCCTCACTTTTCACAAGCATCACGACTTTCTTTGTTTTGAAGTTTGGCTTTATTTTTATCTTTATGGAACTGGTAATGTGAAAAAAAAAAAAAAAGAGGAGATCGGTAGGTTTATTTCCTTTCAAATTTTGATAAAGATTTGAGATACTCTTGCAAGCTCATGTACTGCAACTAGCAGTTTCTGAATGTTCGTTGTCTTCTCCCTGTCTGAATATCCCCTGAGATTTAACACTGTTGTGGCGAGTACACAAATCACTGTATTCCCAGGCAAAGAAAAGTATAACTGGATCACAGTCGCTGTCACTCCTGTCTCTCTTGAAGATGAATCAGTCGCTGAAATCGCATCTGTGGGCAGTATCGAAAGCTGGGGAGTCTTGTTCTCCGTGATCAGACTGAGATTTCAAATCTGTTATACCTCAGCTGGGGGAT
The DNA here is from genome assembly GCA_013398295.1 of Chionis minor. NCBI lineage: Eukaryota > Metazoa > Chordata > Aves > Charadriiformes > Chionidae > Chionis > Chionis minor. The sequence continues at coordinate 249,975 of VZSF01009119.1, forward strand.
TACTTTGTGGATTTTTTTTCCCCCTTTCTTCCTATTTTATTTTATTTTATTTTATTTTATTTTTAAAGAAACTGTCTGGTTGGTTGGTTGCATGCTTATTTAAAATGAAGCAATCCGATGGCAGATAAGCCAAGAGGCCATAGTTCCGGTATTATCAGTGCCAGGCATTCTTACCAGATGGCCAAAGTGCAACCTTAAGTAATTGTGGATGACATTATAATGTTTTTATGAACTTATTCCAATTTCATCCTTTCTTTGTCTTCATAGCTGTTGAGTGCACTTTTTAGGGTGTTTCTTTCTCCTGGATTTCGATCAGATTGGAACGTGACTTCTGAAAGCTGCGGGAAGTAGTGCAGAGTTTAAGGAGGATTAGTGATCTGTGTGTATAAGGACAATTCTGGGTAAGGTAAATCTGAGAAGGAACGCCTTCATCTTTGGTAATTTGTGTCAGTAGAGGTCTCGTTCCTACTTCAGTTGGAATCTGTTGTGTTAAAGGTCATTTTATTGAAATTCATGCTTACATACTCATTCTTCTGAGCATTATCAGTCACCAAGATTTGGAAGTTGCTGTGCTGGATATTCTGTATCTTCTAGCACTGGAATCTGGTGTGGTGAATAAAGAGAAGTGTCTGCTCTTGATACCGCAACATTAAAAAAAAAATTAGGAGGGGGGAACTGGGATGACATGGGGGCTTTATGCTTAGTGTGGTTTAACTGGTGGGAGAACATGAAACTATGGGAATGGGAGAACATGAAATTATGGGAATGGGAGAACTAGTTGTTGGGCTTGGGGAAGCAGGTCTGTAGACAGTTACAGGCTGGTGCTGCGTAACTGATTTTCTTTGCTTAGTGGTGTGTCTGTGATCTAGGCACCTTTTGTTTATTCCCGTGTCTTTGGATCCTCTGGGAACAGCAGACTTCTAAAACAAGATACAGTTTTGTACTTGTCTCTTGCATTATTTTAACTTACGTTTGTTTACAAAGAGCTGTTTAAATATTGCGGAACTGTAGGCTGAAAAGGATGGGGGGAACCTCAGCGTGGCAGATAGAAATTTATGCCTTGGACACTCTTGATAGATCTTTGGTGTGACCTGGCCTTGGCAGTCCTGTTCCTGCGTTGTAAAAGCCGGAGATTTGCCTTAAAGAAGCATCCCTTCTACTCTGCCCTTTTTTTTTCAGCCTTACTTGCATTTTCTATCACCTCTACAAGTACATTTTCGGGGTTCTCCTCTTTCATCACTGCCTGCTCTCCCGCATCCACCTACCCTCCAGGCTCTTCCCGCAGGTGGTTTTGTGCTCTGCCAGGACTTTCCCAACCCTGTACCTATGCAACGCCCAGGAATTCTGCTCTTCCCTCCTTCAGCTCCGAAGAACCCCAGGGGACTGCGCGCCGGCTCGTGCCTTTCTGGCTGGCGCGTGCCCTTTAGCTGCTCCTGGTCACCCTGCAGGGAAGCGGGATTTTGTTGGGCTCTCTGGGGAGTTTTGCAGGGCAGCGCTCTGAGCTCCCAGTGGCCTCAAAGTGGCCACTCCACGGCACGGCTGGAACCAGTGACCTTTCTGCGAGGTTTGTACCGGCTTCCATCAACCGGCAGGATGCCACTTCCAGAGCTAAATCCCGCCTGCTGGGTAAGAGTTATTTCACAGACTTGTGTTGCCAAAGGCTGTGGCGCTGCACCTCCTTCCGTTTATCCTTAGATTCCCCCCCCCGCCACCACCAAAATTTGTTTGAGATTTCCTGTGGTAGAGGGTTATGAGTAACACTTGTCACATTTGGGAAATGTAAGTCTTTGAGGAAGGATTTCAGCTTGCTTCTTTGCAGCCCGTTGGCTGCTGCGGATGCGAAGGACCGTGCACTGCTCTAGAGCTGTTTCCTGACAATGAACTTGCTTTGCTCTTCAGCCTCGGGGGGTTTGTGTTTACTACAGGCTGAGAAACCCCGGGCCGGAGGGCACAGAGGTACAGCGTGTACAGCACTGGGAATTGGAGGAGGCTGCTCCGTGTGCATCCATGCACGTGCGTGAGCGTGCGGGCTGTGGCATGCTCACCCCAGGTGCCGGCACTGGCTGTCGGAGGGGTGTGAAGTGCGCTGTCATCTGGCTTATGGCATCTCTTTGCTTCCCATCCAGTCTCGGACTAATGACAGCTCTGATAATGCCAGATGGCAGTCACCAGTCATCATTTAATAGCAGAAAAATGTCTAAATATTGTCGCCGAAATTGGTTTGTTCATTCTTTCTCCTCGTTCTAGCCTGGCAGTGATCCGCAGGCAGCACTTAGGGACCTCCTAAGAAGATCCCGTGTAGAAAACTGTCAGAACAGATTGCTGTATGGATTTTCGGAGGATTAAAGTTAATTAAAGAGCTCTTCCTTGCTTTCATTTCCTCCTATCTGCCAGCTATTTACATGCTAATGTAGGGTCTGCCAGGGAGAATAGGAGAAGTGTCAGCATTGGGCATGTTATCACACATGGAAACAGTAGAAAATAATGAGATGAGCAATATATATGTGTGTGGTGTGTGTAGCTTGACAAGTGAAAGTCAGCAGCGCTGCTCTTTGCATATTTTCAGCGGCGTGTGATCTTGCTGAATATAATTCACTCTTTTACATCTCGCACTGCATAATTTAATACTTCATTCACTATAGTATCTTTATATAAGCAGTTTTATAAATAGGCAGATTTAGGTATTTTTTGTGTCTGCTTTGTTCGGGAGAGGAAACTTCTTTTCTGCGGAAGTAATGAGTGGTTTTCCCAGGAATACAAACCGGGAGCAGACTCTGGTGGGGACGGGCGTCTAAGGTTGCCTCCTCTTGGAAAGAAGCAGCGGAGAAGGTGCTCGGCGTGTGAGCAAACCGAGGGTGGATGTAATAATGCAATTGGAGCAGAAAACTATTATTTGCCCATTCCATTTTCACATTATTTTACAGGATTATTTTCTCATATAGTTTTTCAATATCTTCCATTTTAACACTTTATTAAAACTACTACGTAACAGATGAAATAAAATTGATCCCAAGTTACGTTTCAAGAGGGAGTTTAGCGCTTGAGGACAATAAGAAGGCTTGCTGTCTGCATTTTTAAACAAAACTGTCAACACCATCTGTATTGTTGAGCATAGATAAAGAGTTTTTTCAGCTGCTGAAGGCAGTCCAGGTAGTTTGAGGATGCTGAAGGTAATTAAGCATCTAAGGACCAAGGGCAGTCAAAGACACATATTTTTCCTGCAGCTTTTTATTCCCCAATGTGCAAGTGAAATATGAAGTGACTAGCTCAGTAAAAAGACATGCTCTTACCATGGGCTGCCATTGAGGCCGCTGTCCCTGTGTTTCATGTGACCTTTGTGAAACATCTATTTGGCCTTAGTCTTTTTCTTCATTTTAGTCTTCTGTGGTATTCCTGGTGGGAAGCATCACGGTCTTATTCTAAGACGTCAGATGGCCTTGAAAATCAATGTGGCATTTTACGAAAGGGTTAAAGATAAAGGAAGGAGGAATACCTTTAGGAGACTTAGCTGGTGGCAGGCAGGGGAGAAGGTCATCCACGCTGAAAAGTCACAAGTGATCCTCTGCATGCTCACGACTCCCTAGCGCAGCTTTCTAAACAGATTCTGTGAAAGGGATGTCAGGCAAGACATGCCCTGGGATTTTGGTGTTTGAGGTTTTTTCGTGTACTTGATATTCCAAATCCTCTCCTTAGCGAGCCTGGTGGGGCTGCCCAAGATGAAATGCTGCCGTGCGGTATGCCTAAGGCGGGACTTCTCCCTGTTGTGGTTCTGCCTAACGTCATCGGAACTGCACCGGGAAAAATGTTGTCCCTGGTGTCTAGGTGTTGCTAAAGGCGTGTTACCCAGCCCCGTGGAGGTCTGAATAACTCAGAGTAAGTAGCATGTTGTACTTGGTTCCTCATAGCAGAGGACACCAATATTGTTTCAGTATCTGCTGACTAAACCCTGTTGCTCGGTGTGGCTGGGGGAACGTGGTACGGTTGCCAGCAGAAAAGACGCTGAGCCCTCAGAATTTATTGAAGATGGGAAACGTATGTGTGGTGGTCTGCACGTGGAGCAGATAACTTCCATAGTCACTGCCTGGGCTGCCTGTCCCTGGCAGGGACAACACAATGCTGCTTTCAGGAGCTCTGACAAACGGAGATGAGAACTGATGCTTAAAAAAAATAAATAGTATTTTAATTTGTAAAGCTCATCTCTCTTGCACAAGTGGTAAGGTTCCTGCGGTTTGTGTTTGCAGTACTGGTTTGGGGCAAACGTGAAAACATTTAACAAAAGCAGAGAACTACTCTCAGGCTTTTCCTAACAGTGGTGTAAGTGCGTGTCTCTGCAGGTGACGTGCACTTTTTTTCCTTTCCATTTATGTTGTGCTTTGTATGAAGGAGGTTTTTATTATTTTGTATGTCACGTGGAATTCCTCATAGAATCACAGAATGGTTTGGGTTGGAAGGGAAGTTAAAGATCACCTAGTTCCACCCCCTGCCCTGGGCAGGGACACCTCCCACCACACCAGGTTGCTCCAAGCCCCGTCCAACCTGGCCTTGAACCTCCAGGGATGGGGCAGCCACAGCTGCTCTGGGCAACTCTGGCCAGGGGCTCACCACCCTCACAGCCAGGAATTTCTTCCTGAGATCTAAATCTCCCCTCTTTCAGGTTAAAATCATTCCCCCTCGTCCTATGGCTCCACTCCCTGATCCAGAGTCCCTCCCCAGCTTTCCTGGAGCCCCTTTCAGACACTGGCAGGGGCTCTAAGGTCTCCCCAGAGCCTTCTCTTCTCCAGGCTGAACACCCCCATCTCTCCCAGCCTGTCCTCCCAGCAGAGGGGCTCCAGCCCTCCCAGCATCTCTGTGGCCTCCTCTGGCCCCGCTCCAACGCGTCTGTCAGGGACCCCAGAGCTGGACACAGTATTCCAGGTGGGGTCTCATCAGAGCGGAGTAGAGGCGCTGAGTGTATCTTGCCACAGGCGCAAAGGAATTTTTTTTCCTGTGTTATATTGTTGTAAACGGAGATCCAGACCTTTTTTGCTGTCTTAAAAATGGCCTTTTTATTTGTTCAGAACAGTTGGTCTGTTTTGAGACTGTATTGGAGCCACGTCATGCCGTACTCTCTGTCTTACTAAATAATTCAATTTGGAGCTACTGCTAGGAAGGGAGCAATGAGAGCCCCCTGGGGCAGGTCTAGTCACCAGGACTAGTGCTGAGTCTGGTCACCCCCCAAATTTGTAAGGTCACGTAGTGCAGAAATGCTCTCCAAGCAGGGACCAGGGCATCAGCTCTGCTGTAGCTGATTGGGGTGGATGGTGCTTGAAAAAAAATCAAAGCAATTTTCTGGGTGGCTGCAAAGAGGAGAGAATAGGGGGAAAGTTTTGGCCTTTGGCCAAGACTTTAAAAATATTTGCAGTAACCGCTTTTGGAAATCTTAAAATAAGCTGTTTTTTTCAAAAAGGAGTGAACTCAGCCTTTGGACACCCATCCCTTATAGGTATCTTCTGCTAAAAACCTACGTTTTTCCTTCCTGTGTCTTTCTCATTCTCTACCGGCTGCAGCCTGGGGACTGTCAGTGGATGGGTGGTGTGGAGAAATGTCAGAAGGACGTGCGGCTGCACCATCATGTGCTGCACATGTGAGAAGATGGGAAAATTTCAAACCTGACAATGTAACATAAACGGCAAACTTTGGTTTTGCTTTTTGTGAACGGTCACTCTTACCGCCTTCCTGAGGTCTGTGCTCGTACAAAGGCTCAGTCTTCAGTTCTTTATTTTTAAAGTGAAGTTTAATTTTTCATCAGTCTATTGGTATTTTTCTGTAACACATCTGAGAGATATTACTTGAATTAGAAAGCAAAAATGTACAAAAAGTGAGTGAGAAAAATTAGAAACCCAGTCAAGACCACTTCAGCCAAAAAGGGGCAATTGTTTATATAGGTTAGATGTGCTCTAACCTATATAAATAGGAATAGAATACCTCTATTTCTAGTGGTGATCAATAGTTAAGATTGAACATTCTTCCACAGACAATGCAATTTACTAGAGAAAAAAAAAAAAAAAAAGAATCGTTTCCTGTTTTTCAGGTATTACACACATATTTTGCTGCTTTCTGCCATAGCCCTTTTCTGGGACCGATAAGTACACAGAACTCTGTGAGATATTTAGTTGCAATACAGCAATTGCTTTGTCACTGGGAGGAGAACATAAACCTTCTTTGAGAACCAAAATTCTCCAGTGGTGGTATGTGTCTCATTCACGGGTCACAGGCCCTGCAGTTGGCATCCGTTCCTTCAGACTTTCCGATTCTTGATCGTGTGTGTGAATATTGGGAGCAGAAGGTGATTTTACAGATGCAGATGAAAATAAGAGTTTCAAATAATGAGGAAAAAATTTTCTGTCAGTACATTGGCTTTTTTTTTTTAATTAAAATTTTATGTTAGTTTGATTTCTGGAACTTAAGTAGAGCAAACCAGGCAGCACGGCAAGACTGCTAATACCACAATTAGTTTTTTGGTTTTGATTTTTGGGTGCCCCTGAACATAGGAAGCAAAGGAGCAACCTAGAGAAGTAAACAACATGAATATTTCAGAAGCAGCGTTTTTTTCTGTTTGCTACCATCTATTGATGACCTATGCACAGGAAAGGATGATTGTCCAAAGTCAAAGGATTAATTTTCCGATGAGGCGTGCTAAGCAAGCTGTGAAACACAACGTAAATCCTGATGCTTGAGAGATCTCACCAGCCTTTTTTTCTTCCCTCATGGAAACTTCTCTATCCCGGTTGAATGCAATTGCTGACAGTAGTAGTATTGTGGGGGAAGAAGTGATGCACAGCACTTACAGTCTTATATCACAGAATCCCAGACTAGTTTGGGTTGGAAGGACCTTAAAGACCATCTAGTTCCCACCCCCTGCCCTGGGCAGGGACACCTCCCACCACACCAGGCTGCTCCAAGCCCCGTCCAACCTGGACTTGAACCTCCAGGGATGGGGCAGCCACAGCTTCCCTGGGCAACCTGTCTATGTAAATACATTATATGTATAAACCTATAAAAAATTAGCCAATGAAAGTAACTGAAGCGGTCTGGTTCAATAAGAGAGTGTTTTCTGTGAGTTAGCTTTCCAAATGGCTCTGATGGTAGAAGAGAGAGGTCATAAGCCCTGTCCGTGCATCCGTGAACGTTGCAAAGAAAGCTCAGATGCTCACAGCACCTTTCCCATTAATGTGTTTTCCTGTCTTCAGCGCAAATTACCCCTAGAGATGTGATAGCTCTTAATACATTTTGAAACTCTCTCTGCCATAATTAACTTCTGATGGAATAAAACACGAGGCCGTGGGGGTTATAGATTCAAAGAGACTGTTCAACAGGTTTTGAAAAAGATACGTAGAAGCCTTTCTGCCATTCACATAATTAAGCTCAATTATTTTGAATTAATTATAAGGTCTTGAGCACAAATATGTAACAAGCCCTATGTTGGCCCTCAGCAACGGCAACTTTTGAAAGCCCTGTTCAGTCGGATCCCAGCCAAGCACAGCCTTCCTTTTTCCTGCTTGTTTGGCACCATGGCCTGTCCTAGCCTACAAGATGTGGTGGTAGCCTACAAGACATTCTGCTAGCCTACAAGACGTGGTGGTAGCCTACAAGATGTGGTGTTAGCCTGCACGACGTTGTGCTAGCCTACAAGATGTTGCGGCCTCTGCGGTGCCACTGTTTGTGGTCAGAGCAGCTCCCATCCCTGTCATCAGAGAAGGACCTGATGGACACTAAAGCCTCTTGCTTGGTCCGCATGCTGCCTGTTAGCATCAGGTTACCCTTTCCAGCTCTGTGGAGTTTAAACAAAACCTGTCTGCTCTTCCCACTTTCCCCACCACCTCCGGCCTTCCTGCGCCACTGGTGCGAAGTGCAGAACTGGCGGTGACAGTGAAGTTCAGCTCCGGCGTGCCTGAGAGGCACAGGTTTTGACTGTTAGTTAATAATTCCATTCCTGCGCTATGCCTAGTCTGTCAACAAGTCAGTCTGTGCAGAAAGCTCTTGGTAGACTTTGAAGCAAGCATGCAGAAATATCCTATTTTCAGCTGTACATATTTTTTTTCCCAGAATTACTTCACCATGGCACTGCTCTAAATATGTCTTGTGAGATAAGCTTTAAATCCTACTTGGGCAAAGTTTATTAAAAATTAACATTTGCATGGGGAGTTATAAAAAAGAATAGGACCTTGATTAGCTTAAAATCATCCAAAGTACAAAATAATATTGAATTGCTCTCCACTGGTCCAGACCGGGAAGACTCTTCCCACCTGCCAAAGCTTGAAGCCTAGAAATAGTCAGCGTCGATAACATCCAACAAACCACGTTACGGGGTGCACCGCTGTCCCCAGGGGTCCGAGGACACGAGCCGCTACCGCCAGCCTGAAGAGCTCCAGGCTGTTGGCGTGGGACCTGCCACGCCGCTGCGGGTGCCGCGTTGGTTGTGTCGCGGTGCCTGAAGCAGGGATTGCTCTCAGCGGGGATTCGTGGGCTCGTCTCAAATGGCTTTTTCTTGGTTTTTCCCTAAATTGGGCTCACACTCCCACACCCCGCTCTTGGACTTGGCGCTGGGGGATGCTGGGCACCCCTGAAGCCCTCCTGTGTTGTCCCAAGGCTCTGCTGCTCTTCCTTGAGGAAAATGGCCCGGTGTTTGTCAGGCAGAAGGCGTCGGACTAACGGCTCTGGTAGTTCATGATGTCTGGAAGTGAAGTGGCAATGCAGATGCTATAGTTTGGTACGGTTTTGCTTTACAGAAGTTCACGCATGGACTGTGGACTAGGGAATGCTGGTTTAGCCTGACTGAGGACGTATCCCAGTGACAGAGATTCTGATCTCCAGCCTTTTCAGAAGTTAAAGGAAAGCAGGCTAACAATAAAGACGCTGGAATACAAGTGGGACGAGAAAGATCCATTGTACAGTCTCCAGGGAAAACATCAATTTTAGTACAAATCTAGGACAGATGAGGAACACATCCTTTCCCATATTCCTTTTTTGTTGGGGCTGCATATTGCTTGCCTGTACCTCGCAGCATTTAATCTGTTGCGATTCCCTTAAATGTCTGTCTCTCCCTCATATTCACCTTCCCTTGGGCTGCAAGTCACCGGCATGTGTGTCTTTGTGTTAATTTGTCCCAGTTCACAGGCGTAGCATCATTAGCGAAATAACGCTGCTGCGGTAATTACTGTGGGATTTGTGCGCAGCAGTGTGCTGTTGCATTGCCGTGTACCTAGTCTTTAATCTACACGGGCCATCTGCTTTATTTCTTAACTAAAAGTTGTTTTGTTTCTGCTTTGGAAGAGTGAATCTGTTGCTCCTTATCTTCTCTGTGTTGAAGAACATCGCAGCTAGGATAAACTAAATCCCTGTTTGATAGATGGTGCTCATTTTTGTCACATTTCTTCCAGGTCGTGCCCTGTAGTTTTGTTGTGCACAAGTTTTTGCTCTCTTCTGTGGCTGCAGGGACACTCAGGTCAGAATTTTGGTAGGACCATTCCGTAATCTAGAGAACTTTTGACCGCTGTAAGTGTGACGAGTTCACACACAGCGTACAGTCCTGCTGTTGCCTCTGTGGTGAAGATATCCCAGTACCATTGAAAGGCGTTACCGGGCGGTTATCCCATCACAACTCCACAAGTAATAACCTTTTAAACCCCTGTTCACGTGAGCATTGTGTGTTTTGTGACAAAGCGCTTTGCCTTCTGTCAAGTACGAGGTCTTCTCTAGCTTTTACTGCTGCTTGCGCGGTCAAAAATAGTGAATTGTCGGACTGATGGGGTCAAAGACGTGAGTTTCTCCCAATCTTCTGTGCGGGCTGTCTTCTCCCCTTTTTCCTTTCTCTGCCCAGGGCTTCTCCAGGATTAAATGGATCAGCTCTTTGTTATGAGCCAGTTCCTTAAGCTTGGCCAGTCCTCAGGCGTAGAAGTAGATTAAGTGGGCTGGAGTGTTGATATTGCTGTTAGAGAAAGCTTCCTTTTATTTCCCGGAAGAACTCATCCATTAACTGATGATTTTCAGATGTCTTCTTTCGTGTGGTCAAAGTGGACGATTTTGGATTCTTTAGAGGCGTTAAAATAAGATTGTAAAATAAGAGCAGTGGGGACCTGGCAGCATGTGTCACATTTCTGGTCTTTTGAAAGAATGTACAGCCTTGTTTCACCGAAAAGTGCATTCTGTTGTTGTCATCTTATACGCCTTTTAAAAACCTTCCTGTTGCCAATAAATAAGATGAGGGCTACAGTGATCCATGCCTCAAAGAATATAAAATGAGAAAAACACACTTTCTTAGATCTGTTGACGATTTATTTTTCTTGTAAAGGGAACATTATTTCTACATGAGCCTATCTCGCCTTACCACTAGGAGTTGTTGCATTCAGTTCTGAGACAATGAAATAGCAGCATCAAATGAGGCAGCTTGCATCTTGGTTTTGTTAAAAGAATTAAAAAAAAATAACATTATTTCTCATAAGACGTTTTGGAGTAGAGCAATCATTTAGAAAATGAAAAGATCCTTTGTCTGGGAGGCTCTTCTGTTTCGTTCTTTAATCTAAGCAGCTGTCTTTCTCCTTCCCTGTGGGAAGTTGTGGTGGGTAAATAACATGGAAATTCATTTGATGATGGAGACATTAGAGGTTGGCATGGACAATTAATTTGTTATTAGACGGAATTAATTTTATTTGATCCTTACATGGTTCTGTTGCTGCATATAAATTCAGCAGCTTGAGGAGTTAGCCTGCAAACGCAGCTCTGTTCCGTCTGCTGAAGGATGGATTTTATGCCTGTGAGATCAGGAGTGGCTCCTTTCCTTGCCTGTGCCTGAAGTGCAGGTGACAGGGAAGTCTTTGGAAGTCATTTTTGGGTTTGCGACCCAAAACTTGTGCTTTTTTGCTTGCAGAGCGGTCTGTTTCGCAGCACGGCTGGGCTGAGCCTACCCGGCGTGTTGCTGTGGAAGGGGTGGACCCCTTCCCCTCTCCCCATCCCAACCAAATGCTCCCATCATTTTCTTTGCTCAGAACTGCTTTGAAAACAAAGTTTCTGAAGCTGAATCAGCAGATCGCTAACTGCAGAAGAAAGCGAGAAGCTTCTTGCTTGTGAATGGTTTCATTGTGTGGGTTCCTTTGCTCAGATGAAGGACAGGACAAAGTATCCATGGCTACAGGAAGAACAGTTGATTTTCATCTCCAGAGGGATGAACCCCTTGTGGTGTCACAAAGCAGCACCTTCATATTTCCTCTTCTATTCCTCCAGTTCAAAGTTGTATTTTGGTTGATTCTGGTAGGTACTGATCATTTCTTCTGCAGAAATAGTTAGAAAGGAATTAGACCTCCCGCTGTCTTTCATGGCTTTGGCATGTCAAGCATTTGGAGCGCACGTAGCAGGAACACTTTGGGAATGTTCATACTTGTTAACATCTCTCTTTTACTCTTTCTTTCTGGTTTTGCCTTTCTCTGGTGTGACTTCAGGAAAGGCAGCATCTCAGAAGTGGCTACACAATGGCCGTAATCATTTCCTCAACAGAGCTAGACCTGGTGCGTAGTTCATAAACACATTTTCAGTTGTGGTAAGAACGATCTAACCACTGGGAAGATCCCCAGACAGAGATTTGAAAGACGGCTGTGTTTTAGCCCAGTTCTTCTAAGCTGCTGAATGACCACAACCACTTCATCTTATAGCAGCCTTCCAGTGTGGGAAAGGGGCCTAGAAAGAAGCTGGGGAGGGACTTTTTACAAGTGCATGTAGTGTCAGGATGAGGGATGGTGGCTTCAAGCTGGAAGAGGGGAGATTTAGGTTAGATCTCGGAAGAAATTGTTGCCTGTGAGGGTGGTGAGCCCCTGGCTGGGGTTGTCCAGAGAAGCTGTGGCTGCCCCATCCCTGGAGGTTCAGGGCCAGGTTGGACGGGGCTTGGACCAACGTGGTGTGGTGGGAGGTGTCCCTGCCCAGGGCAGGGGGGTGGGACTAGATGGTCTTTAAGGTCCCTTCCAACCCAAACCATGCTGTGATTCTATGATCTTGTGGGGCAGCATCAGTTTCCCCTTCTGGAAAATGGAGGTGGTGATGCCAAACTTCCATAATAGGCAGCTTTTAAGACTGACTGCTAAAAAGTGCAGCATAAAAACCTAAAGGTAGTCCTACACCTCAGTGCTGCCAACTGCAAGAGTTCCATGAGCAAGTTACTTACAACAGTGTCCTCATAAGACATCTGCTCTTGCATATATTACACTGCATTTTTCCTCCTGTTTCTCTCCTGTGTCTCTGCTCCAGTTTTCCCCAGACTGGAGAGTCTCTTGTTTGTGCTAGATTGGCCAACTAAAGATAAAAGTTCTTGAAAATGGGACCAAGGACGAAAGCAGGGAGTAATGTTCAACTTGGAACTGTAAAGGAATATGTGAGTGTGTTAAAAAGGGTACCAAATTCAATTATTTTTGTTAACTGGTGAGATCAGAAGAGAAATCAATTATAACGTGCAGATATCTCTCTTTATGAGCTGCACGGTGAAAACTTCAATTGCATTTGGAAGTCGACGTGCCAGGAGACAGCATTGTTTCCGTGGGTATGAACAAGGAAGAGACTAATGTCATCTGTAAGTGGCAGGGAAATATGGAACTTGCACCTCTTGATGATAATCTTTTCCATTTAAAAAGCAGGTTGGAGAAACGCAGTGTAACTATTCCCACAATAAGTGAAAATGCAGGAGAAACTGAGGGATAAAATCACACCTTTTGAAGAAATTCAAGGCTAGACTTGGCGTATATTGTTGGAGGTGATTTAGCGGTAATTAGACACGTTGTGACATAAAGGGTAAGATTGTCGATGGGAAGAAAGGGGGGGAAAAAAAAATTAAAACCCTGACTGTCCATTAGCATGTCAGACCATGAGCGAGCGTAGTAGGAGAGCGGCATGAAAATAAGCATTAGTGGTGAGGAACTGTCCTCCCCTTTCGGCGAGCTCCAGCCCCACACCGAGCCAGTGTTTGATGGTTGCGTTAACTGCCCTGCACAAACAGGCTCCCATGGCTTGGTCAGCAGCCGGGCAGCTGTTTAAAATGTTCTGGTAACAGACACAGCAGAGACCACGTGGATTTTCTTAGCGCTGAATGCAGAAGTAAGCCCAGCTCCTGCTTGTTTCCCGTCTCCCACCGTGCCTGGGAGGTTCTCCCTATTTGCGCTTGCCGAGCCGCGCGTGTGCGATGCCCGCACAAGCCTGTGCCCGTCCTCGGTGCCGGGGTTCCTGCCACCCTCCGGGAATCGCTACCAGAGATCATCCGTGTGCCCGTGGTTGCGCAAACGTTACGGAAAAACTTTCCCGGCAGCCGGCGTTGGCCGCGGGACGCCAGCCGTGCCTCTGGGGCTGCGCTGATGTGCAAACCAACGTGGCGCTTATAAATAACCCCGAGTTATTTATAACGTGCTCCTCTGGTGTTACAAATAACAGCCGTATCAATCACAGGCGGCTCATTCAAACCTAAGAATTTAAAACCACTTCCGAGACCCCCCGCTTCTTCCCGCGGCTTGTGAAGAAGAAATTGCTGTTTGGAGCACGGGAGGAGTGGCTTTGCTTTTCTCTTTGCTGTTTGTGTCAGTGGGTTAAATTGTCTAATAACTTCAATTCTCAGCTTTTGAAGTATTTTTGTCATAGAGAGTATTCTTTAAGTATGAAATCTATGTGTTTGAAGCACATGACTGTTGAATTTAGAGAAGAATGATAGTGTTCAACGCGATTCAGCGGCTGATATTAAAGAGGCAATTGCATACAATTTGTGAAATAAAGAGAGCCACCTCTGCAGAGCGTGGTACCTGCGGGGTTTAACGGCACGCTCCGAGCGGAGCTAATAAGAGTGGGATCTGATACCGGCGTTCGCCTCGTGGGAGAAGCCACCGGGGTGCAGTTTGCCTTGTGGTGCCACGGGAGGAGGCAGGGAGAGGCTCCCGCTAACAGGTTCATTTATTATGCTGCTGGTTTTTCTGTTTATGGTGTTAAACTGTTGATAAAGAGAGAGATGTTTGAATAGGTACCTTCTTTTAGAAGCACACCACCTTCAGCTGGAGATTAATTCCTTCATTTGCTCGTGTTCCTCTGAAGTTTGTAGAATTTTGTGCAAAGTTTCTCTTGCTTTTCTTTTGAGATGGAAACTTCAGAGCTCCCTAGTTTTCAAGCTGTTTATTCTTTTCATGCTTTCCTCCTTCATACTTGCTGAACATGCTGTACTGACAGCATTATTTTCTCCCTTTTCGGCACATCCAAAACCTAAATACAACTCCAGTTTCCATTCTGTGTCCCCTGGAGAAACGGGTCTTTACATGACCTGCGCCACAGCCTTGATGAGGAGGGGTTTTCAATTAGTACCATGTTTGTTTTTAAATTTAAAGCTTTTAGGGATTGGTATGAAATTTAGGTATATGGGGTAACCCGTGGGACGTGCAAGTGCAGAATATTAGTAAAATTTGGGGCCTAAGCCAGCATGAGACCACAGACATTTCTCCTCCACTTGGGTTTTTGGTGGGCTCTGCGAGTCTCTTGCCTTTTACTTCATGGTGGTTGGCCCTGAGTTTTCAATTATAACGTGATTTCTTGTCCTTAATCCCCATCTCATTCATTCCTGGCTCTCCTTCCAGTCAGGTCTGATTGACTCTGTGTGAGGGAGACGGTGGTTCCTCTCAGTTTCTGGATACAAATCCATATTATATTTATATTTATATAACCATGGAGTGGTTTATTTATATTTATTTACCATGGAGTGAAATGGTAAAAAGTAGGAGGCAAGAGTGAAGAATTAGACGAGCGAGTACTGCAGAGGAACGTATCTTCAAATACGTAAAACCTGCTCTAGAGGAAAAGGTGATAAATTTCTGCCTAGTGTTGTGCTGCTAGGCTTAGGTGATCGTTTCTAGCAGCTGTTTTCTGTTCTGTTCGCTCTTCCGAGGCGCTGCCCCAGCAGCTCGGAGGACAGAGCGGCCGGTGGGCTGCGCTTTGCCCTCTCCTCCTTCCGTCACCGTCGCTCCCAGGCATCCTGCCGCCTCGGAGCCAGCGGGGAAGCCAAGTGCCAGAGGCTGGGAGCCAGCCTGCCCTTGGCAAGCGGATGGGGTGGGTATTTCTCTGGATGGAGCTCCCTGTTGGAGCGCTGTGTGTGTGTGGTCAGTGTGGTACACGCCTCCCTGAGACCTCATGCGTTTAGATCGTTAGAAGGTTCATTTTGAAGGTATTTCGCAGGAATATCGAGTGCTTGTAGCTACTGCATCATGTTTCAGAAGTGCCACTAGAGGATATTATGCGATGATCTAATACAGAGTGTGTTCAGAAATTGAAGACTTCTACAGATACGGCAATAGTATTTTCTTCACATACACGCTTTTCATTATGTATATCTGGAGCCCATCTGATTTGCTCGCGTTCAACTAATAGCTTTTTCCCTAATTTACTTCTTGACTTAAGTGAGTATTAATCATAAGCTGTTTCATTAGTAACTGATTTGATTCAGGGAAAAAGTTGAAAACATTTGACATAGCGCTGTAAAATTTGCGCTGCTTCTTCCATGGACTCGAGGCGGGTGATTTGCGCAAGAAGCCTCTTGCGTCGCCTTGGTTGTTGATTTTGTGTGTGTGCGTTGGGCATCCTTGATGCGCGCAGGAGGACAGAGGCAGAAACCTGGCACTTGCTGCCTTTTGGGTGCTTCTGGTCTTACCCTCGATAAGGCGAAGAGCCCTAGTGAGTTAGTAGTCATGGGTGGCACCTTTGAGGCTGCACCGACAAAGACAATAATGTGCTCGTGTATGTTGTTGTTGGAGGTGAAATACCAGGGACGAGCCTGAAAAAGGAACATTTGCAAGCGAAATAGGATCAGCTTTTTGGAATAAGTTGGGGAGAGGGGTTGTGAAGTGGTCATAAATTCCAGCTGAATGATTTGTTCTTGCTGCCTTTTGTCTCCCCTTCATCTCTCAAGCAACCGTATTTGTGCGTGTGGTATCAAGGGATCTTCTGTTGATTGTGGGGGCTTTTTTGAACAAGGTGGATGGTAAGGATGCTGTTAAAGTGATTTAAAATAACTCCTGAGACAAGGCAACAAGGTAAATAGCAGGATGGCAGCCCTGGATTTGAGGAGCGCAGAGTCTGATCTGTTCATGAACCTGCTTAGAAGCACCCCGTGGAGTACGCTCCTGGAGATAAGGGGGATCCAGGAGAGCTGGGGAGGTTGGGGGAGATGATCTCCAGAGCAGCTTTCAAACCTCAGCTGTTGTACCAGTCAGAGTCTGCCTGTTGCTGGTCATGGACTGCTCTGGAAATGGTTCATCTCATGCAGCATCCGTTGGTGGGATAAAGCTGTATTTGAGAAAGGATGTACTAAGGGAGGAGAGTGCTGGCCAGCTTTACTGTAGGACATTTAGAAAGAAGGGCATTTTCTGAAATAATATAATGGTATTTCACAAATGGAAGCAGAACCAAATACAGCAGCAGGTATAAGACTTCATTTTAAACTTTTTTTTTTAGATTTAGAATAATAATAACAACTCTGAGGGTATTTCCTGACACATTACAATGGGCGTTTTTCTAGAGATGGGGCATACAGTTAGACCTGATGGTCTTAAAGGTCTCTTTCAACCATAATGATTCTATGATCTGTGAAATTCGGTCTTGTATGCTTAAATATTGCTGTGGAAATGGGTCTGTTCTCACTTCTTCATCTTCTTGAGGACTGACTTGGTTGCAAACTAAAAATTCTGTAATTCCGCCTGTGGTGGATCGAGTGTCCTTTGGATTGTCTCTCTGCTATGTGGAACGTAGGAAAGATGAAATTTCAACTTGAGTGTCTCTGAGTTATCCAGAAAGTTCTGCATGGGGGTGTTTTGCTGTATGGAAGCAGGAGTTCCTCATGAACTGTCTGCTATTTGCCAGCTCTTTTCGTGATGTTTTGTGGCAGGGAGAGACTTCTTCCCTCTGTTCCTGTGTCTTTCATTTTGACAGTAATTTCTGCGATTGTACTATACTCTACTCGCTTTGATGGAGTTCTGCCCGGAAGTGGAAAAGCCAATGGTCTGTTTTGTTCTATGATACGTGGCAGTTTGTCAGCGTGAAAACAAACCACCGGTTTTAGTTTGCAACAAAGTGGATTTTTTTGATACTGTCATTCTGCTCTTTATTGCTATGTGGTTTTGTTGAAAATAAAATGTAAATAAATAGCAGTGTGCAACATTTTGTGGTGAAATTTTAATTAAAAGACTGATGAATGTTTTTGTTTTATACATTTAATCATCATTCTCTTTCAGAGGTATATGATGAATATATTTCCTAAATAATGTTTTTCTTCTGGTAAACTGATTTTTCCACTTGTTTTTAATGAAGCATGACTTCAGTGCTTCACGTTTTGTTTAATGGTTTGAGCATAACATTCTTGATGTCAGTGCAGTTTTGAGGAAAGATTTTGTTGACTTAATATTGCAGAGGCAGTGGAGGGAGAACAAAGAAAGGAGCGTCATTTTGTCTGCGTGAATTAACTGGCACTCTGGTGACACTGTAAAAGGAAGGTGTTTGCTGAGTGGCAGCTAATATTAGTATTAGGTCTACTAAATGAGGAGGAGGTTGGACTAGATGACTCTTAGAGGTCCCTTCCAACCCAAACTATTATGTGATTCTATGATTCTAAATTGTAGGCTGTTTTAAGGCAATAGTTTCATTTCTGAAGTGTTTAAAATTTGAAGAAACCTGTATGAGTGCACTGTTGTCCCAGGGACAGGAGGTTGGTTCTTAGGTGTAGACGTGCATCCTCTTCTCTTCTGTTCTCGGCCAGGTGTGGTTGAGGACGTTCTTGCCTGGTGCCTTCCCAAACCGCAAATCTCAGGGCTTTTTCCATCCCCTGGCTCAGCAGCTTTTGGGAGAGCATCTGTCCTGCTTCTCTGATGATGGACTGAGCCCTCTGAAGTTGTTGAGCAGTAGGTGTTTGTCGAGCAGTGTAGTTGGCACTGAGCGCAGTTACGGGGTCTTCGCACCTGGGGACATGCTGGTGGAGCGGAGTCTGTGGGTAAGTTGTGTGTGAGAGAGTTAGATGGGCAGGAGATGGTGGGATCATGAGCTCTTTGGCCAGCCAGGAGCTGGGTGAGGGTGTACCGTGCTCACAGAGAGGTGAGGAAGGGACCGGGGACTTGCAGTGCATCTTCACCGTTTCTCTTCCTTTCTATCTCACCAACCCACTTCAGCTGAGGATGCTGCAGGAGGAGAGCGGCAGTCGGAGACGGGTGATGAGAGTGAAAGACCGGGAAAACAGTTGTGCTGGAAAACTGTGAAGGCTGGACTTGTTTACCCTAAAAATTAGTTGGATAAGAGGTGACAAGTTGAAAGCGCAGAGTCTAATGAATGAATGGTTTAGAGAAGCTGTTTGGGAGCTGTTGTTTTCCCTGTCTGCGCAGCGCAAGAACAAAGGTGTTCAATGAAGCTGAAAGGTGGCAAATTAAAAACTGATAAAAGAAAATACATTTTCAAGCAATGAAAGAAGCGAAGGGATTCATTACCGTCAGAAAACTGGCAAGGTCAGGTATTTATCAGGGTTCAAAAAGAGACTGGATATTTATATCATCAATAGAAATATCTGAAGGAGTTGTCAATGAGAGCTTGTGTTTCAGAAATGTCATTTTTTGGACTTGGGAAGCCCAAGGTGAAGATAGGACTGGAATTGGTGGTAAAGCACCATAATCTAGTACTTCCCTGATGCGGTCCTTCTACCCGGCTCTGAAGCGTCTGATTTTGTTCACCGTATCTGGGTCTCAAGAGGGATCCCAGGCACGGAGGGGTTAATGGAGGAACATGGTTTGTGGTCTTCTCTGCCAGCTTACACATGCTGGATTCGAGTGCCAGCATGTGACCAACCTCTGCTCCAGAAGCGGCAATCCAGAGCACCGAGGTGGCGCGTTTTCTCTTTTAAATGCAGAAACTCTTTTTCAGAAGTGCAGTTCACAGGGTTGAAGTGTAGCCAAAGCTTCGTGGTGTTTACTTGCTGTCTGAGAGCAAACCCTGAAGATGGCTCCTGATTAAGCTAATGAGACATGGTTTGTGGGTGTTGTCTGGACTGTGCTCTGGGTTGAGAGGATAAACTAATTTAAAAAAAAAAAGCCAAGGAGGTGTTGCTTGGTGCAGTTTGTGTTTTTAACCTTTTTAGCTGGCTTTTATACTCAAAGGTTTAAAATGATTGTTCCTTCTCATTTTCAAGGGGTGCAAGTTAAAACATGTAACCCACATTGTATGGGTAATGTGAAACGTGTGTTACGTAATGTGAAATTAGTATTTTGACCACATCCAAGTAAATCTTAGTTCAGAGTAATGGCTTATTATTGCTTTGCCCTACATAAATTATTGGGTGTGATTAAATAAGCTGTCCCTCAAGCCTAGCCCGGTCTTACTGTTGGCAGCAAGGCTTGGGTGGGGAGTGACCCTTTATGGTTTTTATTATTTCAAGAAGAATACGTTTCTGTATTCTTTTGCCTTATAGATGGCTTATGTCATATGGAAGATGCACACTGTGCCTCCTGTACTTAACAAATTGCTTTATGGTTTTTGGTCAACAACTTGAGCATCGGCGCTGAGCAGGTATGGGATGTGGTGTTGTACTTGTGGGCTCTTTGGGGTTTTTTACCCTCTGCGCTCTGCGTCAGGGTGGATCAAGGAATGCTGTGGGCTTCTGGGCAGTGGTTATGGGACAGTACTGGAAGGGAGTTTCCAACAGTTGATTCTAACCCCAACGTGTAGTGGGCAGAAAGGCCTTTTGCAGAGATGCCTTCATAGAATCACAGAGTGGTTTGGGCTGGAAGGGGCCTCTAAAGGCCACCTAGTCCATCACCCCTGCCACGAGCAGGGACATCTTCAGCTAGAGCAGGTTGCTCAGAGTCCCATCCAACCTGGCCTGGAATGTTTCCAGGGATGGGGCATCTACAGCCTCTCTGGGCAACCTGGGCCAATGTCTCACCACCCTCAGCGTAAAAAGTTTCTTCCTTATACCGTATGTGAATCTTCGCTCTTTTAGTTTAAAACCGTTATCCCTTGTCCTGTCACAACAGGCCCTGCTAAAAGGTTTGCCAGCCCCATGGCTTGCAGATTTGGTCGGACACGGAGCGATGATTTGCAGCGTAGGTGCTGTGGGGTCTGTAGGCTTCACCCCTGGTGAGGTGCAAGTTACTCCTTGCCTGGGACAGTCCTACGGCGGCAGATACACAGCCAGACCTCTCTTCCCTGCACTGTGTCCTCTCCCTAAGGATGCGTCGCGGAGCTGCCAGGGCAAGGAGCTGGGGCTGCTCTGCCCACGAGAACCCTTTAAGGGCAACAGAGATGTTCTATGGGCCACCTAGGAGATAACTCGACGTATAATTTCTGAAACTCTTATTGAAGTCACTGATCTCTTATACCCTGGGGGTAGCAGAGGGAATGATTTATGAATTAAGTAAAATATGGGAAATTATTAGTATTTTCTAATAAAGCAGTCAGCTGATGTATATTCTGAAACATAAGCTAAAAGCCCTTTTTCTTTGCCTTTTTCAAAAAGCCCCAGCTGCCACATTTCTAGAGTTGGTGACACATCATAAGGGGACCAAGAAGTTACTCCTCAAGTTCAATGGAACGCGCTGCGTTGAGCTGATCAGATGAACTCAGGTCTCTGATTTTTCTCAAAAACCTCAAAATCTGATGTGAGAGATTTGCCCTGCTGCTTCCGTTCTGGTTTAGCCGGAATACCCCGGGAGCAGAGCCCGGCTGGTGCTGCCATTCCTCCTCCTTTATTTTTGCAGAGATAACTGCATCAGCTTAGAGCACAGTTCAGTTTACTTTTCTCCCAAGTTAATGATATTTAAGCGGTTAAAACTGCAGGAAACTGGCTGTTAAGAGATTTAGAGGCCAATATCTGGGTTACTTAGTAGGTAGGAGGAAAAAGAAATCCAAGGGTAAGGAATGAACACAGGGCTGAATTTGTATGTGCTCTAGACATTGGCAGAATAAAAGAATCTGTTGCACCCTCACAAAAACTTTCTTTTCAGGGCTGAATAAGGCGTTTTCTTTTCTTCTTCTTTTATTTTTTTTTTAATAGGTTAATAAAATACTAGCTTTCTATAGCCAGTAAGTAAGGATGAATACATTTTCTTGTCAGTCGTATGCCTTCCCTCTGCCAGCGATGGCGATCTAGTGGCTAGGTTGAAAAGGTATGGTATTAATTTCTTTTTTTTTTCTTTTCCCAAAGAAATTACACGTTTTCAAACATGACCTGTGCGTGTGGTGTGGAATGGCGAGTGGCCCTGTGCTGGGGCAGGTGAAAAAGGCAGTGTCACACTTGTGCAAGCTTGCCACCGCGTGAGCGGCGGCGCTAAGAGAAAGGGTAGAAAAAGGAGGTTTTTTGAGTGAAGAGATGAGAAATACACTGAGATAGAAAACCAGGCGTGTGCTAGAGATAGGCAGTGGCGAGCGTTCCAGTAGAAGGGAGTTAAATGAAGAAAAATCATAAAATTATTTCACGGCAGCAGGAGGTTAGGAAACATAACTAAACATGTTAAACTCGCTGTGAAGCAAGAAGACCCCAGGGGTATTTTAGTCAGATAATATTTAGTTTGCTGCAGTGTCAGTTGTGTGATTGCTTGTCAGCTGGCATATGTATGTGCTATAAGCAAAATGAGGCTTTTAGAGACCATGCACAATTTTCCTAAGGATAGTAAGCAGAGGATTTATCAGAGACAGATTAAGAGAGTTACAGTGGATTTATTTGCTCTGGTCCATTGCCAGGGTATAAGGCAAGCTGAGCCCTCTGCAGAGGAGCGTTGGAAGGGAGGGACGAGAGCTAGAAAGGGAGAACTATAAATCTGGGGAAAAACCTAAGGAATGTAAGAGTATGTAGAATACACCGGTATTAGTAAGTGTGCGTTTCAACCTGCCTGCTGAAGGTTTGCCAAAAGAGCAGTCAGATTGCAGAGTCTCTCCAACATGTGCGAAACGATGGGTGGGAGGGGAAGACCGTGCCTAAACTGGTACCTAAAATTGGCCTTTGATCCCCTTTCGCAGGCTCTCTTCTCACTGCGGTTTCCCCGGTGGCTTTCTCCGGACTTCCAACCTTGGGTGGGAAGTTGGTGTTCAACCTTAATAATTACGTTCCCTTCCCGGCAAGAGCATGGCTCCATTATGAGAATATCAGGAAAAGTGTTGAAAACTATCAGTTTTAGAGAAATGATGGCAGAGATAGGGATGCTTCATTCCCGGTTCGCTGCGTGCTTGTGGTTACAGAGTACATCCGTCTTTCTGACCTCTGTTCTGCCTGTTCAGCTTAGACAGAGATGGAGGTACTTGGACTTATAAAGAATAAATATTTCATTTTTGTGGGAGAAACCTTGGTTGTAGGGCGCGCAATACATCTGAAAGGCTTCTTTATAGATTAAATCCATCTCTAGACTCCTGTGATAACCTTATATTGGCTTGAGGGGCAAAAATTCCAGCAGAGGGTTGATTTATAGAAAGTCACGTTTGGGAGGTAAAAATATTTTCAAAACCCATTCTCTGACATTCTTCTTGTCAGTGCAAGGGTAGTGAAATCTGCTGGATGTTTTTATTTTTATGGAGTTAACATGCTTTTTTGTAAATGCTGTTTTAATTGAGGTCTTGAGTGGGAAGTCAATGGTGTGTATATACATGTGTGTCTGCAGTCAGTTCTAATTTGCAAAGTAATGTGAAAATAGGTCAGCCACAGAGAGAAATGTTGGGAAATGGCTGTAGCTGAGAAGGAAGCTGTTTGGAGGTTTGGGAATAGAAAATTTTGGTTTAAAGATGGTTAGTACGAAAGCTAAGGGTGGTAAGAGAAAGGGGAACAATTTGCTCTCTGCTGATAGTAGATGATGCTGTGGACAAGGAAGACTGGAAAAGTTTTTGGTCATTTAATTTTTGCTGGTTTTGTTTGGCACAGAACTCTTGGGTTTTCTGTCTGTTCTGGAAGACTCGATTAGCTCGTTGGCAGCGCCCCAAGCGGGTGAGGAGCTGAGGGGATGTCGCTCTCTCAGATGCCTTCCCGTAACAGCAAAGTCTAAAGACTTTATATAAAGTCTAGCAAAGACCAAATGCGCCTTTAGCCGCAGCTCTGCCTTCAGGCCCCTCTCCTGGGGCTCCCTGTCACTTCGTTTTGACGTTCCCCCCCCCCCCCCCCCCNTTCTGTGAGGCGATGGGACGTGAAGGCAGTCTTTGAAAAGAGAAGGCTAATTACAACGCAAGGCTCAGCCGTGGATCGGTTCCTTACCAATTCCTCCAGCCATCAGATGGGGGCAGAACCTTTTAATTGGCAGTAGCCCCCTGCTCATTCCCCGGCTAATGATTTTCCGTGGTGGGTAAGGCCTGGATCCCGACGGGCGGGCAGTGGGAAGCGCGTGTGTCCCGTGAGGAAGGGGCAGATGGGGCTTTGGGAAGGGGGTAGGTGCCGACTGTGGCGGGTGCCTGGGGCGCTGCGCGACGTGCGGGGCTCCCCGCTCTGCTTTCCCGAGCCCCGTGGCCTTGACACGAATTCACTTCTCTGAATTACAGAGATGTTGAATTGTAATCCTCCTCTTTGATAAACACATCACTGAAGTTGAGATTTATCACATTTATTGTTTGCCTTTATTCAGCAGACAAGTTACCTGTCAAAGAGGGAAATTAGACTGGTTTGATATTACTCATATTAAGGCTCAGTTGATTGTTTCTTGTCCCTAATTCTTCTCTAGCTGCTTGCAATTTGATTGCTAATGTTTTCTTCAAGTATTTCATGAGATACCAAAATGTTGAAGTGATTTATAATTGCCTGAGTCTGTATCTTCTCATCCATCCTTCTCTTCAAAGGCTGGCTCTGCTCCTCTGCCCTGTTTTCAGGGCCTGTCCTGCCGTTTGTGAGTTTGTCCAAGATTTAGGATTTTTGTCCATCTACTCGTGGACCAGAGATTACTGCCACGAATTTTCAAGGTATCCCAAGGATATATATTGTCAATAGGTCCTGACACAGTCTAATATATTTAAGTATTCTGCAGTTATTTCTGATTTTGGCTTCCGTTCCCACACCTCGCGCTGCTGATTTTACTGATGTTAAACATCTGGTCAAGCCCCAGTTACCATCTCCCTTTTCTGTGTATATGTGGAGCTTGAAGCAAGAAAGCAGAGACCTCTGTTACACCGTCATCATTCTCTTTTATTTGTGTTTTTACAAGGAATAGTTAGCTAAATTATACGTGATTGCAAATAGCATCTGTTTGATGCTGAAGCTCTGTATTCTTTCTAGAGTCTCGAAATTTTCTCTTATTACAACTAATTTGGAGTTAGGAGTTTGGAGAGGAAGAGGAGGGGGAAATCTTGCTGCTGATTTCCTATAATGAAGCAGTCTATTAACATTCTCCAAAAATTATCATTAATTAAAAAAAGCTCATCTAACGCAAGGAACAGGAATATTTCTGTACCGTCAAAAAAGCAGCGAGAGGGAAATATCGTTACGATTCCCCAGTACAAAGTCTATCTCCTCTGGCAGGCTCTAACCCGTGCAGAAGTGAGAGAGCAAGTGAGCTGTGCGTTTGGGCTGTGGATTAATAGTTGAAGTTCATTCGTCTGGAAATAAAGCAGATTTTACTGTGACTAGGATCTGTCATTAAAAAGCCATTATCGGAAGGGACCGGCACAATTCCTGCTCTTTCATTGCTAATGACAAAACAATCTGTTCTTTAAAAAACAACAACCCTATATTTTCTTTCAGAGAATAGCACAGGAGACTTACCAGAACAGAAGCTGGGTGAAGAGAGGCAGTTGAAAGATTTATTGATCAATAAACCAGACAATTACAGCTTGTTTATAAAAGGAAAAAAAAAAACAACCCAACCAAACCTCGGGCCTGCGAGCAACACCAGGACTCTAATAATGATAAGTCTGGCATCCAGCTTGCAACGATAAAAGTCAATAGGAAGATATAGGATTTCAATAAAATTATGACACTAGATAAACTTTACCCCAGGAACAAATTTTCCCTGGGTGTGTGACTGACTTCAGTTAGATTTGTAACTTTAATTTCTTTCTTATTGATTTTTCTTTTCTTCAACTAATTAGGAAGTCTGTGGTGAATTGTGCGTGCGTACGTTTGAGGAGGGGCTAACGAGCACCAACAGGAATAAGGCCCGAGTTTGTATGGGTGGATATCACGTCTGAGGGCTTTTTTAATTCTTGTGGCTATATATATATATTTACTCTTCAGTCGCTTCCACCGCGCAGCTGGGAGTCGCTCTCCTGCTCCACCACGGGCCGGTACTGGAAGCCCCGCGGTGGTGCGGTAGCACCGCTGCTGCGGAGGATGATGATGGTGGTGCTTATATGAACAGTTCTCAGGTCTTTCCCTAAAACTAACCCCAAAGTCCTGGACGACCCCACTTATTTACTGCTGTTTCTGAAGCACTCTGGTAGCCCTCTGGTGTGCAAATGCCGGGGAAAGAAGCTTTCCCTTCCCTTCAAGCTACTCACCAGCCAGGGCAAATTTTGGCTTTCCGCGGAGGGTATAGAGGAGCTGGTGGGAGGCCTGGGGAGAAGCTTGATCTTAGGAATGGCATTTTGCAAAGGTGCCATCCTGTACTTTGCCACAGCAGATTTTCCTGGGATTAGCTCTAGTTTGTGGTTAAGATTATAAAATATGTTTTCTTTTTAGTTACTTCCGCAATAGTAGGAGGCATATTCTTCTAGTGACTTGGCTGTTGGTGGCAGAAGGAAAAGAAGCTGTTCAACCTTTGAAAAAATCACGGTCCTTCCTCTTTTCCAAACTTGCCTCCCCTCAAACACAGCTGCAAGCTGGAGCACACGACTTTGCTGTGGGACATTAATTTCCAAGCGTTATAATGAACATCAAACCCAATTATTCTGCTTTTAGGGCATGTTTATAGTAAGCTCTTTTCTGTTCTGGTGCCGATCTGAAGCTGGTCAAGGTAAAGAGCACCTGGAATTGTGCCGGTGTAAGGTCCGCGGTGAGTTTGCAGAGATGCCCTGTGCTGGGTAAATTTTGGAAATTCCCAGAGGGATCGCTTTTCAGTAATTCTGATGAATGCTCTCCTGACAGAAAGCAGGAAAGCAGAGGTGTTGGAAAAAGGGTAGAGGAGGCACGTGAAAGTCCTTGGGGAGGTTTTTGACGGGGTGTGGGGAATATCCTTTTGCATGGGATGAGGAGATAGTGCCGCAATGACTGAACGAGTATTACATTTTAGAGAATCTTTTTAGACAAAGGACTTCTCAACAAGAGCTTCAGTTCCCTGCCAAACTAACAAGATCTTTAGGAGGGAAGGAAAAGCTTGCACTAAGTGCTCTTGATGGGGAAGAATTTGAAAAATGGAGCTGGGGACCACTTGCTGGAAGCTGAGAATTGATTTCATTACAGTATTAATATTTAGGAATACTTAAAGAGGAGAATTAAACTCCAGGATCAAGTATTTAATTGTACCGCCCTTTATTTCAGCTTTTCAGCACCTTTTTGTACCCCCTGATACAGCTTGTGTTGTATTTTCTGCACATGGTGTTTTTTCTTGAGAAGTTTACTCTTCCTTGAAGAGAAGGGCTTTGAAGGGCAAGGTCTGTAGTTGATTTTAGGGGAAAGACAGCCCGTAGGGATGTCCTGCTCCCATGCAATTTTCCCATCCTAACATGAAAGCAGAAGTTTGTCCTCCTTGCAGCTGAACAGCTTGGGGAACTGCTGGGATCTTGCTGGGGATGATTCAAATGACCTAATATTCAGGCAGTTAATTGGAAGCCAAGTGTGATGGGAATTGCCAGGGGTCCTGTCTGCTGTTGAAAAAAATGCTAAGGATTTTGGGACTGCCCTGCTGTAATGGAGAGAACGTTGCAGTGTTAAATTACCACATCGATGAAAGATGCTTAGTAGAAAATGAGGATGGCGGAGCAGCTAGGAGCCCAGAGAAAGAGAGGATGCTGTAATTGAGGGTCTAATTGCAACAACATGCAAGGATCAAACCAATCCCTTCGCTAATTGTTCTTTTCTGTGCTCTAGACAATGATTCTGGGATAAATGGGGAATGAAAGTCGTCTCCTGAGCCAAGGCAGTCCGCCTCACGGAGAGGGCGCTGGGCAGACTGGGTGCTGCCTGGCTGTGGGCAGGGGGATGGGGATGGGGATGGGGATGGGGATGAGGATGAGGATGGGGATGGGGATGAGGATGAGGATGAGGATGAGGATGAGGATGAGGATGAGGATGGAGCGACCCTGTACTGCTGCCTTTCTGCGAAGCGAGTTCATTGCAAGGCAGGTGTGCTGCGGCTGCGTTTGGGTTTTCTCCTTCTGCAGTTGCATGGAAGTGTTTCCTTCCATCGGCCTGTCAGATGAATAATTCTTTCTAAACTATGGCAAACCCATTCTTTCCTTGGAAAAGTATTTCTCTTCACTCAGACCTGATCAAGGAGCTGGTTATACCTTCTAGTACTATTGATGTTAAAACGTGTTTTTCTTTATTATTTTATTATCTCTGTTCCTTCTGCCTCAGGCTGTGCTTTGGTCTTGGGGTCCTTTTACCTGCAGAGCGACCCGACCGTGGTGGCTGACCTTTCAATCCGTGACGTGCTGCTCCCAACACACGCGGTGCCTCTGGCAGTGCCCCCTCGCCTTATTTTCACACCCTGAATTTGAATGTTCCTTCCCTTCTCCACGCATACGCTTGCTCTCCCTGTTCACTCCTTGATCTTTAGATTTTGAAGGAGGAGATAACCTTTGTACACCGGCTCGCTTCGCTATCTGAAATACAACCCGTTTCGTCGAGGGCTGAGGGGAAAGGACATTTTTTCCTACCCTGGCGGTTGCCGATTTCGCGCAGAGAGCGGGACCCCAGTGAAGCGTTTTGGCCGGGGCTGTGAAGGGCCCCAGGGCCAGCGTGTTGGCGGTGGCCTGGTCTGGATGTGAGCTGCACGGCTGTAGAGCTGAGGGATCTTCTCAGAGCCTTTTGGATTTTTTGCGGTGGCAGAATTCACACCAGAGACCTGGTTTGTCGAAAGCGCTCAGGCGTTTCTGTAGGAGGACGGGGGTGCAAATTTCAGCAATAAAGGGGGAGAGCTCTGTAAGATTGCCTCCAAGTTTTTGCTCTTCGGGTTTATCCTGGGGTTTTTTGCTGCTTTGACCCTGTTCTGTAGCCTCACAAACATCGAGGTTCTTCCTTGTGGTCAAAAGATAAAACACTTCATCAGCTGGCTAATCCCTGTATGCGTATTGCGCGGAAAACGGTAATCTCCTTAAAACACACCTGACTTTTTGAAATTTTCAGCCTTTTGTCCCTATTCTTCTTCTCCATCGGTGCCTCGGAGGCGGGCGGGCGTTAGGTGCTGTCTGAAGTTGGGAACAGCAGGAAATGCTTCAACCAGGGACCCACACGGAAAGTTTTACCTTTAGTTTTCAGCCCAACTTCATACTTGGGAGCGCGAACGCTCTCGGGGAGAGGAGAGGGAGATGGATCCTTCTGTGTGTCTTTCTCTGCAAACGCGTGGTTATAATTGCCAGCAAAGAGTGAAGTGAGCCAAACACATTGTCTGCGAGATATTAACCTCTGAAAAAATATTTATTATGAACACCAAGTGTTGCAGTGTTTAACGAGTGATAAGTCACATACCATTTAGAGGGTATTTGCTCTCAGCCACTTTGTTCGTTGTCAAATCTGTTTCATTTCTGTTGTGACAATTCTGTTCCTTCGTTGCTGGAACTCTTTGGCAGGAAAAATGTCAAGTATTACACTAAATATTTTGCTGAAGAAACACATTCAGCTATGTTGAATGAGAATGATGTCTCCAAAAAGAAGGCAGATTCTGTTTTCAGTTGCCATCTGCTTGTTAGAGCGTATGCATGTTGCTTTCCAGCAAGGGATATGTGATTTTACATACACAAGACAGTCCAATTTTTCAGTTTTCAGCACAGCAACGTAAATTTTATTAGAACTGTGTGTTCACGTCTGTGGCTTGATGCTGATATGAAGACGATGAGTGTCTATCCAGCAGGGTTTCTTTGCCACATAAAAGAACAATGGGCAAAAATGGCAATTATTGTTCTGAGAACCCTCTCCTCGGCATGAGGTTGAGGGCTTTATCCCTAAAGGCGGTTTCTGTTCTTCCTGACAGGAGCGGGACGGGATGCGAGCGATTCTGGAGTCGTACGACAGCGAGCTGACCCCTTCGGAGCACTCGCCCCAGCTGAGCCGGCGCATGCGGGAGGCCGAGGAGATGGTGCAGAAGCTGCACGCTCATAACGCCGAGCTGGAGGTAATAAAGAAGCATCATCCTCTAACCCCAGGGGTGAAGCAGCTGAGACCTTTAAGATTGAATTGCCTAGCGATGGGATCCGCTCTCGCAGAAAACAGATTTGCAAAATTCAGACTTCAAAATTCCAGGATCAATAAGGGCCCTCGAGTTATTGTTCCGCACCTGAAGCTGGCAGAAGCCAAGAATAATCATCTGTGGGAGCGCTGAGCCTGCCTTGCGCTAGGCAGGGCTGTGCTGCACGGCTGGAATGCCGGCTCTCCCGCCGGGAAAAGGGCTGGGTAACGGGGAAGGGAAGGGGCGAGGAGACGGAGCAGATGTGGTGTCTCCCCACCGCGGTGTAACAGGGCTCCTGCGTGCACAGCGCGAGTGAGGGTGTGTGTGTAAGAGCTTTACTCCAAGGGCTGAAGAAGTAAAGTATGAGTCTGCTGGTCATTCCTCACTTCTTGGCATTGGGCCTGAAAACTCCAGAATACCAGTAACTCTATTAAATGCTTTTTACTAGGTTTTCTCTAAGAAAAAAACATCCTTTCCAAAGACAGAAGTATTTCTTGAAGGAATTCTTGTGTTACATTTAGTTCCTTTTTTTCAAAATTCATGATCTGAAACATGCCTGTAATGAGGCAGATGTTAACACGCGTTTGCCAACTAGTTCCCCTCTGCTCTGTTGTACTTTGTCATAGCGGGAATGGGCTTTATGGTCATGAGTTGAAATATTTGGAATATGTCTGTGGTCTTAAAGCTTGGCAGTTTTATTACATAGGCTTCACGATAATCCTAAGTATGTGAGCTTCCCTTTCTTCACATCTAGTTCCACCATCATATAGATGCCATAATTCAAATGGCATCTTGAATTGTAGGAACTGAACTGCGGTTCATGTTCAAGCCGTAGAGTGGATTGTCCCGCTGCGCACAAACCTCTTTGTTGCTTCTGGCATCCTCTAAAAATGCTTTTTTGTTGCGTTGGTAGGTGGGGATTTAAGTCAGGCGATCCTGGCTCCACTGACCTTTGCAGCCTTAGCAAGCAGGGCAGCGTGGTGTGGCACAGATCGCTGTCACGGTATAGATCCACTTCATCCCTCTTCCTCAGAACAGGAATTCTGTGACGTTTTGGGCAAGCTGATGGAGAAGTTAGCCGGTAACATCAGATGAAATGGAAATTTGCCTGAGTTTGTCTGTCAGAACGTTTCTCTCTGTTGTCTTTTGATCACCATATTGCTTACCACCAGCCAGAGCAGGGTTAGGCGACACTGACACGGAGCGATAGGTGGCTCTTTTATCCTGTCCTCTTCGCTGTTTCCGACAGTGGCGCTGGGTTGCTGGAGGGAGATTTCCTGAATTGTTGCACTGAATAGGTCAGACATGCATGGTGTCTTTGCACCTTTGCAAATTACCTTTTCTTCTTCAGGTGAAAGCATGGGNACTGATTGCTACACCCCTTTATTTACAGAAAACAAATTATAAGTTTACTTTCATGGATGTGGATTAAGGGCTACATGGAAAATTTCAGAAAGGAGCTGTGTTCTCTGGAGGTTTGTTTTGTGTGATGTCAACCTTTAAGCCTTTCAAAGACTTTGCTAGAAGCAAGATTCAAAGACCTGATATTCCCCTTGTAAAGTAAAATTTTACGCTTCGCTTGTTTGCGTTTGCCTTTCTGACTGCAGTGTTGACTGCTGAATCCCATCTGTTTGGAAATTTGGGGGGAAAGTTTTTTGTTCTAGTAAAAATCTGGAAACTGGAAAGGGAAATTGAGGTAGAGGCAGGGCTCCTGGTGTCTCATCATCAGGAGAAGCAGCTGTAATCAACTGCCTGTGGATCAAAGAACTGGTCGATAGTAGCTATTAATAACTTCTAACGTAATGCTCTGCACCCTCCCAGCTCTGCTGAGCCTCTGTACAAATTTTAGAAATGTTGACACCTGCATGACTCATCTCACAAACAAGGAGCCGGCAGGGATGAGGCACCTTGGAGCCTCGGTTGTTTCGGAGATGTGGGAGAAACAGTCTCCCATGTGGGGAATGTGGGGAGGGAAGGAAAAAGGGAACTTCAACAGGTTTAAGTCTAAGTGTGGCAGAGGGGTCGGGGCATCCCCGCACCCCCGGTGGGGATGGGCTTGGGGGGGCAGCACGCGGCCGGCTTGTAGAGCAGCACAGAGGGTGAGAGGAGCCCGTCTGTGAGCATCTCGCACGGGGTGGCACAGCACAACGGGCACAGCTGGGCACAGCTGTTCTGGTGCACACGGCTGCGGTGCAGGGGCTGCCGAGAGAGCGTGATGGATCCGAGCTGGAAAGGCCGGGCTGGCGCTGTTGCTTTTTGCTGGGCTAAGTGGGTTGAGGTGTGGGAAGCGACGAGGATCACTGGTTAACGGGGGATATCGCGCTGCCGGTGCCCACGGTTGCGCCCTGGGAACGCTGTTACAGGAGCAGCCCTTGCAGGGTCCCTGGTCACTGCGAGTCTGCTGGGAGACGGCAGGAATCGCTGTGCTCCACGGGCAGCTTGGGTTTAAAAAAGCCCTTGGAGCCTCTAAGGCAAATACATCCTCTTGCATTACATTTTGTAGCTTCTACCTTTCAACTCCTTGCATAAACCTTAAAATTCACACCATTTCTCTCCTCCCTGACTTGTTTTATCACACCTTTTTTTCTCCTTCTTTTGCTACCAGGCACTTAATTTACTAAAATCTCTTTCCTTGCGCCCTAGTCAAAAGCCCTTTTGATACCTCCCCCCCTGCTCCCCCTTCTGGCTGCCCTAATCTATTGCCACCAGCCCCACCTCTGAACACGCCATACAGGGAGAAAAGAGATGTTCTTAACAGTGATTTTTCCTTACTCTAGAAATGGAGATTTTCCCCTCCATTCCAGCGGCAGCGCTAGGTGAGGCAGGAAGCTCTCCGCTGAAGACGGAGTGATAAGGATAATGCAGTAGGAAAGAGGAGGAAGCTGTGTGGGGCTGGGAAGATTTTGGGCTGAGGCAACAGCTTTTAACTCATTAGGGAGATGAGGTCTCTGCTAAGTCCTTTGCTTGATGTATAAATGGAGGTGGGAAGCTGTTTAAAGGAACACAGGGAATCAGAGAGGAGCGTGTGAGCCCTGGAGGGCTGCGTGTGAGTATTTATTAACCTGTGCTGGGAGGATGGATTTAGGGGGTACCCTGGGCCATTCCTGCCTCGCTCCTTTCCAGCCCTCGCTGGGCAGGACGGCTGTTGGGAGCGCTGCTGCCTCTGCATCGCAGACGCTTCGTGGATTTACAGCCCCCTTCCCAGAAACTGGGCTACAGAAGGATGCTTTCATCCCGGATCACTTCAGACATGCGGTGTCGCTGCGTTTGCACTAGTCCTGTCAGAGCCCGATGGGGCAGAGGACTGGAGGACAAAGAAAGGCTGATGGGGAACTTTTTAAATCCCCTTCATTGATGGCTGATGAGAAAAGCTGGATCTCTAATGCGAGGACATGCAAACACATAGTCTGTTGGGGACTGAAAATGATTGCTGTGTCCTCCCCAGGACCGCTTGTCCCTGCTCCACGATGCCGGTCTGGCTGGAGAGGTTCAGGAAAGCACCTTACGGAGGACGGAATGTAAAGCAGGGGGGAGATACAAAGAGAAACGTCTGAAATGGTGGCTGGAAAAGCAAGCGGGCTGTGTCAACCTATTTCACGTGGGTAATGAAGCGTCACTCACCATCTTTTTAAAAGTGTGTTTTGGAACTGAAGAGGGAATGAGTTTTTCCCTGGCCAGCCTGCTATAAATACTTGAAATAAACAGAACTGTAGCCGTACTTATATCACAGCATGAATTTTTGTTTTGATACTGGCGATATTAAC
This sequence comes from Chionis minor, assembly GCA_013398295.1. NCBI lineage: Eukaryota > Metazoa > Chordata > Aves > Charadriiformes > Chionidae > Chionis > Chionis minor. The sequence goes on from VZSF01009119.1 coordinate 283,042, forward strand.
AGTTTTCTTGCCAGTCTTGGTTAACTTTCACTGCCTTAGCTCCCATTACTTCTCATTTCAAGGTAAATACGACAAAACGAGAAGCTTCTGTGCATGCAGCAGCGACTGTGGAAAAGCTCTGATGTGGAGTTTAGTGTTTGAAAAGTTAAATCCAGCTGCACAAAAGAGGAATCATCATAAATATAACTCCATTAATAGCGATTTTATTACAACACACTTGGCTCCATATGAAACTTTAATGAAGAGAGATTTGCAAGGAAGACTCATGCTGACACCTTCAATGGTCTCCAGCATTTTTTACATTGAGAGATTTACACTGTCTGTGAGCGCCATATGTACTCTGATCAGTTAATTATGAGTCTGACAGTTTCAGCACATGAAACGCCATATGTTCTGTGTTTTTGTTCCACCACGGGCATTACTGGTGACCTCAAAACTCATTGACCAAATATTGTCACCTTATCCGCACCTGATAACTGCAGCGCATCTGCTGGCAGAGAAAATTGGGCATTGCCGATTCTTGTGATGTTAGTCACAAATCTGCTCCTTGCAAAGGGAGTTACTTAGCAGTCACCCCGGTGTTTAAAGTGCTTAAAATTTACGTGCGGATGCAATAAAATGTTTATTTGAGCAGTTAACAGTTCCTCCTTGCCTCTCGCCCAGCTTCCCCCATCAGTGCTTTTCCACTTTTTTACCTTCTGTTTTTTTCTCTTTGATCCACACTTTATATTTATCTTGCTTTATCCCTCCTCTGCCGAATTTCCTCTCTCCCTCAAAGGTAAATTGCTCCTTTACATAGCAGAAGGGGTTTCTGTGATGCTGAGAACTTTACAGAGAAATTTCCTCCCATCTGTGCGAGGTACGGAAGAGTTTGTTTTAATTTTCAGATTCCTTCTGCCTGCTTTCGCTACCTCTCTGCTGCCGTCCAACCTTTGTGCGCTGTTTTTTCTCAGTGACAACTGTAAGAAGCAGTGAGAAGATTACTCTGCTCGCTTCGGATGTCCATAAGGAGCAAATCCGAGTCGCTAGAGCTTTCCTGCCACTCCAGAATGGCATATGTTTCACTTGCCCGGACTTCTGCTGTCATTGTAGCATCTTATCTGTGACTCATGCAGGAGAAAACAGGCTCTCTCTGGAGATGATGCTAATGTGCTCCATGCATCAGCTACCACTGATTGCTGAGGCAGTCACAGGGCTGGACATCATCTTCTGACAAAGCAAACACCTTGTCGAAATAGCATTTTGAACCCGAAGGCTTTGGCATCTCTTGGCAGACTGGAGCCTTCCCGAGAACCACTGCGGTCCTTCGCGTTTTCGTTTCTTTTCTTTTCTTTTCTGAAGGAGAGTGGGTCAGGCTCCGTGTCCTCCGGCAGTCCTGCAAAATGGATTATCTGGCGTTCTCTCTTCTTTCACACGTTTCATCTTCCTTCAGACCCGAGTGACCTTATGAAGTCAGGGAGCCATTAGTTTCCTCCCCTCCCTTTTCCACCTGCCAGTGGCTGCGTCTGGGGAGAGCACCTTGCAAATAACCGTCATATAAATGAGGAAGTCAAGTCACGGAGGGGCTTAATGATTTGTTAAAGGTGACAGTCCCTGCTCTGTGGAAGAAGCGTGCCTCTTCGGACTGGTTGGTGCTGCAGCAGAGCCTGTCTCTGCGTGTCTCAGTCTTTTTGTTTGGTCGAACTAGATTTTAAAACTCAATTACTGTTAATTTTTTTGAGGAGGTTCCCCATTTTGAGTCTGTCCTGAAGGCTAGTAATTGATCAAGGGGAGCAGTCCGTGGCACTGCCTTACACTGGCGATATTCTGCACAAACCAGTATTGTTGTCACTACAGGTAGATTTTTACAGCTATTTTTAGTGTGGGGACGCTCTGACAGTTTAAGAACGGCTTTAACTCAGCAGTTCCTAGGGACCACAAGCCTCCCTCATTCTTAAGAAGCGAGAATGTCTGGGCACCAACTTGCATAGAGTAAATTAAATCATTAACTAAGACAGTATCTGTACCTTTAGCCTGTGATCAGCTGCTTTATAGACAAGCCCCCAGAAAAATGAACAGTTATAGAACAACGAGCAGCCATAAGGACCCTTTGCCCACGCTTGGCTGCATGTGGAAGTGCATGGGACAGAAGAGCATTTTCCAGCTCTGCTGCCTTCTCGTGCTTCGAGTGCAGCAAGAACAAGGGGAGACATTGTAGTTTCTGTCACCTTTTGCTGCAAGTCGTGCTGCTGATGTAGAGGTAGTCTGTGATACTCTGCCCCCAATTCTTCTACTGACTAGATCATGTCTCAGCTCTCTCTAAACGTAAAAATTTCTAGTAATGATAAATATAAATGTTCACCTGTGTCAGCAATGTGGGGAGTTTGGGATGGACTCCTGCAGGCTGTGCTGTGGGAAGGGTTTCACCCCACGGGAAGGTTACCTGGCCTCGGTGAGGCCATGCTAACGTCGTCACCCTGCTGGCCAGGCGTGATGCTCAGGGGACGTGGGAGTGCTCCTCTTCTCGGCCTCAGAAGGGTCTCGCTTCAGCCCCAAGGAGACTGGGACATGCCAGCAACAAAAAGATTGCGCCCTCCCCTGCAACGTGTGCTCCCCTAAAAATGCTCTTGCATGAACAAAGCCTCTTGTAGCCCCTTCCAGTGAGTTATGAATAACCAAGCACAAATGGGGTTTGACCTCCGGAATTTGGATTAGCTTCCAATGTACCTGGCCGTCGGGGACAGGATAAATAGATGAACGGGGTCTAAATTCCTATGGAAGGTTTAAAATTGGGTTCTTTTTTAGTGGTGTTTTGGAAAGAGAAGATAACTGATGTGTAGTTATGAGTCATATTTACCACAATAGAACAGGAGAGAGCATTTCGTATGGTGTTGGGAGGTTTGAAACGCCGTACGCTGGAGAGCTCGCGTGCCTGTGCCCGGAGATACAGGCTGTGCAATCAGACGGCTTCAGGTGGAGGCGGAAGCAAGAAGACATTTGGAGTGGGAGCAGTGGTCACGTCCCCGGCAAATGGCAGCAGACAAAGAGGTGGCATCAAAGAGCTGCTTTTGCGCGAAACGGCGCGTGTCGCCTCCTGCTGCGAGAGCAGGGGCTGAAATCGGGACGCGAGGGCGCGGCGATAACATGTCTCTTCCCGCACAGGCAGGAGACAGAAGGAAAAAGGCAGATTAAGCATCTTTGGGGAATGGCGTTAGGAACAGGTAGCTGCTTTTCAAAGGGAAGGCCTTGAAAATGTAGGAATACGTTCTTATGTCTTCTGTGGGGCTCCATCACTTGCTGTTGCAAGCCAGATGGCACGCAGGGAAGGGCTGAGAGTCAGCAGGGAGGCTGGTTCCCCCAATGCCTCCACCACTTTCCAGTGTCGCTTTCCACAATTACAGAATTGCTGCTCCTTTTTTTTTTCTTTTTCTTTTTTTTTTGCAATGTTAGAGAAACATTCAACAAATAAGACAAACTGCGTTCTGCATTTAATTCAGAGATTTGACCGCTTTGAATCTTTTTTTTCCAAGCTGGAAAGCGTGGTGATTTTCGGTTCTGCTGGTCTCATCCATGTGGTGATGGGATCCCGTTGGATGCAGTCCCGCATCCTCCGGAGCATTTCCAGCCCAGGTTGCCTGACGTGTGTGGTACGCGTACATGGCTCACCGCCTACAAAATATTTTGGTGCCTGGCTCCTTAGGGACAGGAAAATTGGCCAGTCCTGGGCAATTTGTCTCCAAACTACAAGCCAGGTTCGTATCTGTTGGGTTTCCCAGAGGTGTTCCCTGGCTGGTGCATCCCATCTTTTCTGAACTCCATCAGTGGTTCAGGCGTCCACGCGAGCCCAGATTAAAGGTTGATGATAAAAGTCTCCTAGTTATTGGAACTACTCCTTAGGAACGTTCTCACATTGATGAAGGCTTTAACAGCTTGTGGAAACCAAGCAATTCTGGGGGACAAAGGAGGTAAATATCTTGTGAAAAAAGCAAAATGTAAGATTGCACATCAGGGTAATGTTTTATGTGGAAAATGCCACGGAAATTGTAGCTATTCCCTAACTCTGCGTTGTATTAATGACATTAAACAGTGCTTGTCTGGGTGTCTTAAGAGACGTTCTGAACTTGTTGAGATTTGTTGATTTTTATAGTGATTGGATTTGAATTCTCTGATTTGTAGTGCTTCATTTCAGAATAATTACATAGTCTCGGCATAATTTAAGATTGAAAGTATGTATTTGTAAGTGTTTTCATGTCATCTCTTAATTCATGATGATGGTCTCCTGTAAGAAAGAGGGCTTAATATTTTTAATGATAATTTTCTATTTAAAAACCCTCTCTAAAGATTCCAAAGATTTCCTGCAGGGCCTCTACGCAGCCTTGTTACGTGGTTCAACTCATTTCTGCCCATGGTGTTTCTATGGGCTCCAGCTACAGAGTTTTGTTGAAATCCTGTGACCGAATAGGTATAACATATAAACAGGAAAAGTGCTCGGAGAAAATAACATCAACACAAGCTTGTTCCCATGCTCCCGTGGATCCTAACGCTCCTGCACTTTGCAGTTTGCAAGAATTGTAAGATCCACTTTAATACCCTTAATACTTTGGTTATTGTGGCAATTAGAACAACAGTAGTTGCTGTCTTGGTTTTCTTTTTGAAGCCCATTGATTCTTTCTTGTTTTGGCCTTAATTAACAGTGGTAGAAGAGGTGTTTCTTCGGGGAACTAATTAGTCTAAAAGCCTGGTTCAGTGTGGCACTTGAGCACAGTTAGTTGAATAGTGCCTAAATGCAAGAGCTCATTGCAATGGTTTCATTTCAGAACGTACATAGTTATTCACCCTTCCCATTTCTCCGCAGTTACGTGTTCCATTTGCTCTTGTAGGTTCTCCCGGTCTTCCCTAGGGACTGGTTTGTCCCTGGGCTGCAGCATCTCCATTCTCCCAGTTTGGTTTCGTGTTAAGGTCATGAATTAGAGTATGGTACCATTGCAAGTCATGGCTTGAACAGAATTTAAAGGAAAGGGGCTGGAGTTTTCTCTTTGTTTTCCTCTTTTTAACTTAAATGTGACTAGCCTACTAATATTTGGAAAAAGCTGGGAAGAGAATAAGTGAAAAAACCAGCTGATAGCGATTTTCACCAAGCTGTGAATAAGAACTAAGCTGCTGATATAGATCTCTTCTGTTCGGGGGTGGTCCAGGTAAATTGTAAGGAACAATTCTGTTTTCTCAGAGGCTTTGCAATTTATCTATTTGCTTTAATCAGTGTTGATGTCAAATGTGCTTTGATTGTGCTAAAAGCTTTTCAGCAAAGCAAACTGGAAGTCCTCAGTTTTGGAAAAAGCCCCAGTCTTGCTGTAATGCAAGCGGTAACATTTTTCTTTTGAATTTTATTGATGCTGTTTAATAAAGCAGGCAGTACTACCGCGCAACGCATGTGCCATGAATCCAGCTGTGGTGACGGTAATATAGATATGAAATGCATGGCACATCGATTTGACATATTGAACTGATTTATGTTTTCAATTTGTTTAAATGGCTATAATGGCTATAGTGAGCTTAGCTTTGACAGACGTACGCTCAAATTTCAGTCCTATTCAAGAGCGTGTTAAAAACGGGACTGATTTCTGGTTTAAAGCATCAATTCGTATCTATTCGGTGTTCTCTTGCCTGCATTCCACGTCAGACCTGCAAACATGAGTTCTTGTAACATCAATTTGACTTCCTTTTGGAAAATTGTAAAAACAGCTCATTTTTCTTTGGAAACTTGACTTTGTTGAAAGAGTTGCTGGACCTAAATATTTTTAATTTTTTAAAGGAAGTCAAGAAAAAGCTTGAAAGATGGTATGTTGCACTGTATTATTGATGCAGAAAAACCCCAGTGGTTTATCCACTAGCAGTGAACGTGAATAGGGTAATTAGTTTGTAGAGATTATTTTAAGTAGAATATCTTGCGTAATGGGAGAGATTTTTGAGGCTTCTTTGTGTATAGACTGCCACTGTACATTATTTATGCGCACAAAGAGATGATGAATGTCTGTATCAGTATTAATTCATGGGAGTATCTCTTGAGAGCCCACAAATGCTGGATTTTTCTTAAAATCAAGGCTGTGCAACGCAGTTGGGAAGTGGCCTAATGGTAAAGCGACTGTAAACCAATCAGCTTTTACTGTATGTGGCACATATTGTTGCTAAGCTGATTATTATCAACCCTACTTTTGGCAATTATGTTCTGACTACTCTGATTTTACTGAGAGTTCGTACAGATGCAGTGTTCTTCACTTTCTAATCATCTGGTTTATTCTCTTTTTGTAAGTGGTTATTTCAGTAGTGTAAAATGCAGCTGTAGGATACATCAGCTCCCTGACCTGACTTCATAGAAGCATAGAATTCTCTGGGTTGGAAGGGACCTCTAAGATCATGGAGTCCCACCATCAACTCAACGCTGCCAAACCCACCCCTGCCCCACGTCCCTCAGCACCACGTCTGCCCGGCTGGGAAACACCTCCAGGGATGGCGACTCCACCACTGCCCTGGGCAGCCTCTGCCAGTGCTCGACAGCCCTTTGGGTGAAGAGATTTTTCCTAATATGCAACCTAAACCTCCCCTGATGTGACTTGAGGCTGTTTCCTCTTGTCCTATCTCCTGTTCCTTGGGAGAAGAGCCCGACCCCCCCTGGCTACACCCTCCTTCCAGGCAGTTGTAGGGAGCGAGAAGGTCTCCCCTCAGCCTCCTCTTCTCCAGGCGGAACAACCCTCGTTCCCTCAGCCGCTCCTCAGGAGACTTGTGCTCCAGACCCCTCCCCAGCTCCGTTGCCCTTCCCTGGACACGCTCCAGCCCCTCCCTATCTGTATTGTCACAAGGGGCCCAAAACTGAACACAGGATTCCAGCTAGGGCCCCACCAGTACCCAGTACAGGGGAATGATCACTGCCCCGGTCCTGCTGGCCACACCATTGGTGATAGAGGCCAGGATGCTGTTGGCCTTCTTGGCCAATATTTCTCAAGTATTTCAATAAACTATGTGCTCCTTTGACCTCTGTGGATCCAGTTACACCTAGCAAAATAGGGTTGCTGTTTTCTGAAGCATTCTGCGACCTTTTGTATGAAGAAAGGTCCTGCAGACGGCTAGGAGTGATGGCTGCGCGTCTCTGGTGACTCTCTCAGTGGGAACGTTCAAGCAGTGGCTAAACCCTGTCCCCTTGTTACTTCTCTGCTGGGCACGTGCGTAGGAAGGGGCAGGAGCATCCCTTTTTATTAGAGCTTGCGGAGCGCTGCGTGGAGCCCCCCATGTTCCAAGAGCCGGGGCTGGAGCAACCCGGGGCTCTGCCGCTGCCGTTCAACTCCTGGGGATGGTTATGGCAATACAGAAAATGTGATTAGTCTTAAATTCTTTCAACATACATGATACCAAACATATCCAAGCTTGAAAGTGTCAGGTTTTTTTTTTTATTATTATTACTGCCAAAAAGCACAGTGTGTACCCGTGTGCATACGTACCGTACACACGTGTTCCTCGTGTGTGCTCAAGAAAGCGTGCCTGTAGAACTCGACATGATTGACTTTATGCTCTTAAAATAACGTGGCATCCCAGGCCGATTCCACAGAATGTTTTTGTTTTGCTGTTGACGTACATTTATGAAGATAGTAGGTGAGACTGTCACAGCAACATAGAGAAATGACGTTTATCTTCACGGCGCAGCACGACCTTGTTGTTCATAAGGGGCATTTCCTCTCAACATAATGAGCACCTTTTTATTTAGGCCAGTTTGTTGTATCTGATTTCTACAGCCCATCAACCCTTTGCACATTACTGTAATTATTGCGGATATTAGGTTCTGTTGCGTTCTGCTTGCTCTTTGGGTAAAGCTCTTGTTTCTGAACAGCAAAGGGGATTGAGAGAGGGAAAAGGTCGCGCTGGCGTCTTCACGAACATCTGGGAGCTGCTGCGTGGCACAAATATGGTCACTCCTACAGCGATGTACATTTTATATACCCTTCCTATATGGCCTCTTCCATGAAGAGCGAGCCGTGAGCCATTTTGGCTTGTATCAGCCTAGGATGGACGAGCAAGGTGGTGTTACCTTGAGGTCAGCCACGTTTAGGCAGAGGTGACTCTTGGTAGCTGTTGATCTGCTTGGTTAAGAGGAAAGAACAGAAGGTTAAACAAAAAAAAAAGTGTTCACAGTTCTTACTTGCAGATATTTACAGAAGGGCGCTGTCTGTCATGCTCCATGTTGCCTTACCCCAGCTCTGTTGCTGGATGTAGTTCTGCCGGCAGCATTCTCCGTGCATGTGCTCACTGCACGCCTTGGAGAGCCCATCCACCGGCGAGCCCCGGCACGCCACGGAAATCCAGCCCCCAGCACCAGGAGGTGCCACGGGGGAGCAGTTCATCCATCCTCTACCTGTGTGGCGGGAGCTGATCGCCGAGATGAGCTTGGCGCGTGTTCCCACTTCTTTCGTTTCCGCGCCAGATGGACATCTTTGACAGTTCTGTAGCACGGCTTCGCTAGGCAGCTCTTCGGGTGCGTGGAAACTCCGAGGTTTCTAATGGGACCATCAAACTGTTTCACCTTTTGCCTTGTCAGTCCGCGCTTGCCAGAGCGAGAAGCGGTTCGGAGTTGCTGGGTTGTTTGCCTGCAAGGAGCTGCTGTTTGGTTCGCTCCGAGAAGATAAACACTCGCTTCTCAGAAATATCATCCTGTCTGGTGTCTTCCTTGGCGGTCTCAGCGGAAGGGCCGAGGAACGAACGGACCATGCCGCAGATAAAATTGCAGCGCTCCCCCTGGAGTTAATCCTTCCAGCCCAAAATTGCGAAGCACCGATGGGGCAACGTGAGGGAATACTTGCTTCTATTCCTTCTGCTCCATCTGGTTTATGAATAAAGAAAGACTTCAGCTCTGGATTGAGTAATCCGGCGCTTTGCCCTCACAGTAGCTCTCCTGCAAGTGTTACAAGGAAAATTAAACTGGAAGCTGGCAGACGGAGAGTACGTATCACGCCTGTGCTGTGCGAGGATAGTTTGTTTGCTTCTTCCATTCCTGTCAGTGCTGTTGGGTTTTTTTGGTCCTTGCATACGCTTTCCAAACCCTTTTTTAAGTAAGGGGAGATATTAACTGATGGAGTTTGAAAATTTAGATTACAGGCCATTTTGATAGCTGCCTTCTCCTCCTCCCTGCCGGAGGAAATAGTTGAACTTTGAGAAAGCTCTAAATCTGTGCAGAGCTGGCATGGGATAAGCCTCCTTTTCCCCAGAGGAGAAGGCTCTGAGGAGGTCCTGGGCTGCTCACTGGCAAACTCCACAGGCTCGGGACACGATCTGCCACGGAGTTGTAAGGAAGGACTTTACAGGAGCAGCGAAGGACCTTAAAGCTAGTCACACTCCTTGGGAAGAGAACCCGGAAGGTTTTCTGTTCCTTGGATGCCGTGAGAGCCTCCTTCAGGCATGGAAGAAGGAGCATAGGATTCAGGAGAGTAATTAAAAAGGATAATTAAGTTGGCTGCTTTGATGAATGCGGGAAGACTGGAGACCGGGGATGTTGTGGGCAGTCAGACTAGCTGTGGGAGAGAGGAGGAGAGTGAGCAGCCAGGTCGGAACAAGAGCTGGGAAATAAAAATTCCAGTTACTTTGAGAAATGGTTATTCAGTATTATAAAATGGAGTTTATTGGACATTTTCCTGCAAGTGCTTTCCAGAAACTAGATCCTCTCTGGAAATGACTCAGAGTCCCCCAGCTCTGTTGTTCATTGACATGAGTATTTTCACTTTTCTTATGATGTGGATGGCTGCTTAGCTTTAATAGTTTTGAGTCCTCTCCTATTTCGGATGACTCTTACCCAAGACGGCTGCACGAACACTTCCAGTGCTTTACTTTAATGACTGCACTTAATAGTCTTTTGAATCTGACATGTAGAAAAGACTAGAAATTAGTCCCAGATGGCCCACGGGAGCTTGAGTTTTCAGATAAGACTTTTATGATAACGTAAAAGCCTTCTTCAGGTTGTGGGTATGTGAGGAATCTTCAGGGCATCCTCAGTCACAAGCATGTTTTCCCTGCGTATTCCTGGTTGAAACCCCAGCTTCAGTTTTCCTGCGGAAAGCAGTTCCACCGTGACGCCGAGCGCGAGCGCTGTGTCTGAATGCAGCTCCCCGAGCCGGCATCGTGGCTGGGCGCCACGTTTGGAATCATAAGACTTGTTCTCCAGACCCCTCACCAGCTCCGTTGCCCTTCTCTGGACACCCTCCAGCACCTCAACGTCTCTCCTGTGCTGCGGTGCCCAAAACTGAGCACAGCACTCGAGCTGCGGCCTCACCAGTGCTGGGGGTTAACAGTATCTCTATCCAAAGCCAGTCCTTAAATTGAAAAAGCAAAAAATCCTCCAAGATGATAAGTGGAAGTAAAAAATTGTGTGAAATAGATTTTTACGACCCTGAAATAAAATCAAACACCCCTGCACACCATGGTCGTGTTCCTCTAACTTCCCTGAAGAGGAGCAAAACTCTTCTACTTTTCTTTGAGAATTTATTCGCAATAAACAAATCCCAATGGAATTTAAGCACACTGTAGACGCTCCAGCAAAATTCATAAAAAGGCAAACAAACTAAAAAAATCCTGTCTTGGCACACTCTTGAAAGAAGGATTCACCACATTTCTAACTGACTGCCACCGTAGCTTAAGTGAATAATCTATAAATAGGCAACAAATGCAAAGCAAGCACTTGAAGAAAACAGCGAGATCTTTCTGTTTGTTTTCTCTTGTTATTGCTCACTAGTTTGTTGGGAAGGAGGTGGCTAACAAGGTATAAAGAAACAGAAAGTGATGGGGCATGGGAAGAAAGGATGAAGAGACGTGAAGCCAGTACGAAGTACACAAATACGTTTCTGCCTCTAGTTTTCCAGAGGAATGACGGACGAGGGGTGGGAGAAGGCACCCAGCTGTGCCAGAGCCTCACTCAGTAACCGTGTCGCACTCGGGCTCCGCCATGAGGCGAGAGGGAACCACGGCAGCATCTCTCCCGCGCCAAACTTCTTCCCACTGGGGAAGAGTGGCTGGAAACTGCCCGGCAGAAAAGGATCTGGGGGTCTTGGTCGACAGACGGCTGAACATGAGCCAGCAGTGTGCCCAGGTGGCCAAGAAGGCCAATGGCATGTTGGCCTGTATCAAGAACAGCGTGGCCAGCAGGAGCAGGGAAGTGATGGTGCCCCTGTACTCAGCACTGGTGAGGCCACAGCTCGAGTGCTGTGTTCAGTTTTGGGCACCGCAGTATGGGAGAGACATTGAGGTGCTGGAGCGTGTCCAGAGAAGGGCAACGGAGCTGGTGAGGGGTCTGGAGAACAAGTCTTATGAGGAGCGGCTGAGAGAGTTGGGATTGTTCAGCCTGGAGAAGAGAAGGTTGAGGGGAGACCTTCTCACTCTCTACAACTCCCTGAAAGGAGGTTATAGCCAGGTGGGGTCAATCTCTTCTCCCAAGTAACAACGCAACAGGACAAGAGGAAATGGCCTCAAGCTGTGCCAGGGGAGGTTTAGGTTGGATATTAGGAAAAACTTCTTTACCAAAAGGGTTCTCAAGCATTGGAACAGGCTGCCCAGGGAGGTGGTGGAATCGCCGTCCCTGGAGGTATTTAAAAGCCGGGCAGACGTGGTGCTGAGGGACATGGGTTAGGGGTGGTTTTGGCAGTGTAGGTTTATGGTTGGACTCGATGATCTTGAAGGTCTCTTCCAACCCAAGTGATTCTATGATTCTGTGATTCTATGATTCTACATTAATAAACTCGGCTGGACTCCTTGCTGGCTCCATGGGATGTGCGGAGGTGTGGAGCGTTGCCAGGGATTTTGAAGTGAAGCTTGTCTGCAAGGAGGCTGGAAACCACTGATTTATGCAATACCTGGAAGTGTAAGTGCTGGCGTTCGTTCTTCTTCAAGGGTAGGGGCTCTTTGTTGTGGGTAGGTATATGTGGAGAAAAGATACTTTGCGATTTTTTCTAATGCTGCGTATTACCTGTAAGGTCTAAAGTTGTTTTGGCTTTTCCAAAGCAGATTTAGAAAGCAAATACTGTTTTAAACCGTGTCCCTGCATTTGCCAGAGCCTCTGCAAAATGGTTTTAGCAGCCAGTAGCTGTACTAGTTTGGGGTTTTTTTCTCTTTTTTGTTCCCCCCCTTACTGCTCTTGGGGTAGTAGAACTGCTCTTCTCCTCTTCCTGCTGGGCTACCCTGGCAGGACAAGCAGGACGAGGCAGAGTCATCTCGGGGCTGACCCGGAGAACAGGTGGGACATTGCTGCTTGGCCTCAAGCGTGAGTATCTTCTGCAACGAAGAGGAGAGCCTCTCTGCTAAAGCTGCCTTGTTCGCAGTGCTGTGCAGATAACACAAGGAAAAGCAGGTACAGGATGAAGGAGGACAGTTATCCTATTTGTTTTTTCATCTCTCCTGCCGCGACAGGACTTGTTTCTTTGCTCCGGACCCTCCTAGCTCAGTCGCGTTCAGAGCAGCGTCGGGGCAGATCAGCTGTGCTAAGCACACTCTGACATTTGGAAATCCATGTCTGGAAGGGGAATTGAGCAATGAGCTTCTGCTAATTATAATGGCTGTGTTTAACATGTAATGTTTGCTTTACTGAGCAAAATCCAACCACACACCCAGACCGGAGTCTGGAATTACTCTGGCAGCAGAGGAGATGGGTCCTCAGCAAACGCGTTCCCAGGGCGGAATCAAGGGCAATACAAGCATTGCTTTGTCAGAGCAAACATTGCACAATCTTGTCTGGGAGGTGAACGTTGTTACCTAGCAACTTCCAAGAGTGGCTGAAATTTGTTGGAAACCCTTTGAGGCTTAGGCACTTTCCCCACTGTTCTGCTGGATGGCAAAAATACGCTGGCTATAATTTTGCAAGCCAAGGGTATTGATGGTTTGAACCCCTCCTTGACCTTTATTTGAGCTAGCACAACCTAGGCAGTAGGACGGAGAACCGGGACAAGAGACCAAACTAGATTAAAATCAACCCAGAAGAAAAAAGTTTGGTTCAAACACAGATCTTCGCTTCCCTGATGGTGAGTGCTGGCTGGCTCACCACGGTTGCACTGGGAGGAAGTGTGCTGACATGCCCGAGGGCTCCTGGTGGTGGTGGGTTTGTGGGGACAGCACTGCGATGTAGGTAGGGACAGGGCTCATGGGACACGCCTGTCGTTACAGACATCTTTCCTGAACTGTCACCGCACATCGCAGCTGCCAAACAGCCTTGGGCAGCTCAGAGGAAGGTGCTGCCGTTGAGTATGCCTGGGTGCTAAGGTCAGGAGGAGTTTTCAGTAGCCTTGTTTTAATAGTTAGAAAGGTTAATCAAAGCAACTGCGCTATGAGGAGACTTGTGCAAAAAAGAAAACTACAGCTGGGATGCTGCTTGGCTTCCAATATTCTTTATTTCATCCAGCTACAATCTTCTGGCTGGGGTCTAATCCATCTTCCCCACCATTGCGTCCACCCGGGGCAGAGGCTTTCCATCCGTCCCGCTTGCGTCTGAATTTCTGTTCAGATTCTAACCACCCTGAAAAGCTTCTTTTAACTCATAACCAAGTATTAGTGTTTCTCTTCAAAGATAGTGGCCATCCACTCGTGTCTTTGGAAGCATCGCCAGCCTTAGGCTGCAGGAACGGAGAGACCTCTCCTTCTTGGCGAGCAAGAATAGTTTCCAGGTATTCAGCTGTCAGCCTACTGAAAAGAAAATGTTGCTTTATGGTTGGTAGACTGACGAGAGCTCTTTATACCTTTAAATTAAAAGTGACACACTCACATAAATCATTATAACAGTAGTGTATGCAAACACAGTGCCTGGCTCCAGAGTAGTTATGAGATGACAGTGAATTGGGGTGAATACCCTTATTCTTGACTTTGAGAAGTGCAGTGACAATGAATCATTCTTAGTGATGAGATGCAGCAGTGCTGACTCATCGGCCTGAAATTAGAAGGGCTTTTTTAGGTAGAGAAGTAATTCCACCATTTTTTCTGATGAATGGATAAGAGTGAACATTTTTGTTGGCTAATTTACAGACTTCATCAGCTAAATTTCATTTCTTTCCCTCTAGCTATCAAACCCAGTTGGAGGCAACTGAGAGGAGGAGAACCTAGATCCAGGGAGGTGGCACTGGAAAAAACGGGTAGGCGGGAGTGGCAGAAAAGTTCACATTTGGTAGAGTTGCTGGCTCACATATTGCCACCTCTTTTAGTTTTTGAGATTTCCTTTTTTTAGGTTTGGTGAGCGCTAATGTTTGCTTTCATCAAGAACAGGGGTTTGGGAGCCTGAACTCATTCTGCTGATAATCTAAAGGACACACACACAGAGAAATTAAAAATTGTTGGAATTAAAATTTTGCCAAAAATTAATCAAATGCACAAACATTTGCTCCCCTCCTTCCCCAACCAACTTTGTTATTATATCTAATAGCAAGGGGTTCCGTTCCCGTTAGCTACCGTGTCTTCTGCTTGTCATCTCTAGTGTTGCTTCCCAGTTCAGGAAGGGTTAATACAACCTGAAGAAAACTCTGTGCTCACCGGATCCCAGAATCATTTACAGTACCGGATTACAGGTCACTTAAACAGTGATGAGTATCCGGGTTCCCAGAAGCGCTACATTAGTTTCAGAATCTGGTGCTGGTATCCCTTCATTTCGGCTTTAGAGGTTTGGTCACAGTACAGTAAAATTAATTCTTTTTGGTGTCCTCCAAATGATTTGTATTGCTTTCCCTTTTTGCTGTTTCCCTGCGGAATGAGCTGATGCTCTCCTAATGTTTCTTAGTTGCACAGATTTATTAATAATGTGTTTTACCCCTGACGAGCTTTGTGGTCGTCCCTCAGTAGACAGATTTGATGCCAGGTTATCTTTCTGCTGTCGGGTTAAAATTTTCCTAGGGGAGCAGCAAAAGAGAAGGGACCCCCTGCTACGGCTGCGCACTCAGCTGCTTTTCTGAGGCAGGAACGTTTCTGAGCCCACAAAGAGAATATTAGTGGCAGAGGCTTTTCCAATGGGGGTTCCAGGGATGGGGGATGACTCCTTTGGAGAGTCCATCAGCATCCGGCAGTCACTGGTGCGTGTCCGGGAGATGCTGTACTGGCCGACTGCGTGATGCTGGAAGCAATGGGCTTGGCGGAGTTTCATCAGCCAGGCTGCCCTTTGCTGTTGAGGAAGCAGCTGCAAACTCACATTTTTTATTTGGCAATGTATTCTCTCCCCAGGGGCTGCAGCACCATTTGATTAGGATGGAGGGAAGGAGAGCTATCGCAAAAGTGTATTATTCCCAGCAGACCCGAGCTGATCTTTTGGTCTCTGTGCTCTGTCTGAGCGAGGTGTTGAATGAAAACCTCGAGGAAGAACAGGAGGAGAGCGGAGTTGCTCAGCTGTCGCCCCTCAATCTCGCCTCAACCTTGGCTGCAGCTCCGACAGTAAAACAACAAATGCTGGCTCTCGTTTTGAGATGGTTTTTGCAAATATGATGCTTTTTGGTGACATGAAGAGTCTGGGAACACCCGAGCCCCTTACTTTCCTATCTACCTGCCTTCTTTGTCAGTGCTTCAGTCTGGCATGGGGCTGGCTGATCTCCAGGGACTCATCCTGCCCTGAACATAATGCTCTGCGTTTCTCCATCTCCCGATTTGCTTCGGTACCGTATTCCTCCCCTGACAGCATCTGCCTGGGAGAGTGTGCGAGCAGTGTTGATGGAATAGATTTTGAGAAGTTCAGAATCTTTCTCCAAGTTTTACATTTTATTGCGGTTGTGAAGGTCACCTTTGCTTTGAGGATCAGGGAGATTAGGTTACCTCTGAACGTGGAGGTGCTCGAGTTCTGCACTTAATAGGGTGCTTAATCCTTTTACTGCCCGAGTGGCGTGGCCCATCCAGCGCCGTTTGTGTCAATAGGGGCACCTTGTGCTCAGAGATGACCTTTGGTCAAAGATTTTTGCGTGGTTTTACAGAGTGAGTATTATCTTTACATTAGAGAGGGAGGGGAAGAAAGGAGTTTGAGAGTTTAGTGCTTTGCCCCGGGGCTCTCAGCAGTCCTTAGGCAGAGTGGGAACAAAAGCCAGGGCTGCCGCGGAACTCGGCAGCTTATTTTAAGCCAGGTCGAGTGATTTGCCAGCAACAGGGATGTGGGCAATTTCTGCTGGAAATCCTATCTCCCTTGCACCAGTTGTTCCGCAGTGACTTTGCTTACACCCCTTTCTTGTAGCGTAAGCGAGAATTTGGGGTGATTTCATTATAATAAGCTTGCTGTTGAGAATTCTTGACATTACTAAGTGACTGTGTCTCTTAGAAGAGTATAAGAGAGATTGGTCCGTCCTTGAGACTTAGGAGCAAGAGAAAGGTTTGGTTATTATCTCTTTGTCCAGTAAATCTTGATAGCGTGTTGACAGGATCTCATATCTTGCAGATGTTTTTCCTGTATCTTCAGTAATTATAACTATGACTTCAGCAATTTTTCAATTTGCAGTATCATTTTTTTTTTGTTTGGCACCCAAGAGCCTTCGCTTTAGTCATCCTTCATTTTGGTAACCAGCTGCTTGTTGTCTCTCACTTGGGGGCGGCATTCCCCTGCTGCACGTCGCTTCCAGTAGAAAACTGGTTCTCGAAGCAGCAGCAGCTTTTGCTTTTTTCATGAAAAACACCCTTTGCTCCTCTGCACAGAGCAGTAGCCTTCCGTCCCCGGGTGCTGCGGTTCGCTGGGATGCCCAGGAGCGCGCGTCCCTGGGGATGTGGGGACATCTTGCTTACAGGCATCCTCGTTTCCTGTCTTTTGTGTCCTGGCTTGGGGTAAAATATAGAAGGACTAAATTACATGGAAAACCACATGAGCTGGGGCCTGAGACACGTGCTTTTCATGGAGCTGTAAGTCTATCCATGTAGCATAAATTATGCCAGTAAGGAGTGATCCCCGGTTTGCCCATTCCAGCTTTTCTGCGAGTCAGTCAGTGTTGCTTCACTATATATAAATTTCTGAAACACATTCAAAAGTTGTTGGGGAATTTTTCCCTTCTCCTTTGCATCAGACCCTGCCACCTCCAGTCCAGCTCCTGTGAAATAACATGGTGGTGTCGGTGCTTTTGAGACAACACCAGAGTTTAATGGTAGCAGTTATTTCCCACTTTATAAAGGATATGCTTTTGATTTTATAACCAGGAGAACTTTCTTGAGAGCAGCAAAACTGAATCTGTAAAGCAGCAAGGAACTTATTTAGCAATGTCTGATACTAAACTGTCTTCCTGATTGTGATCTCAACTGATGCAATTTTGTGAAAGATCAGGAATTTCATCTATGAAACATGAAAAGATTTTAAATTAGAAATGACCGTTTGACCCAGTGTAATTTTATAGTGCACTTCAGAGATGCTAAAACTCCACCGTGCTACTACCGGTGTGCTGTGAGGGTGCGCTGAGCATAAATGCTGAGGAACTTTAAAGGATAAACAGGCAAATGCATGCATTAACCGCTGAACGTGGAATCCCAGGGGCGAGATTTCAGATGGAACACTAATGACAATTTCAGTTCAGCTCTCACAATATTTTAATATGCAGGCTCACAGTATGCAAATAAACTGGAGTCTAACTGCAAGGGGCAGAGTTACTTCTGTCTCAGTCTCCGCCACCCCGGTGAGTACGTTACCTCTCCGTGGTGTTGGTGAAATCAGAGTTTTCCTCCTCTTTTAACCAAAAGCCGGAATCTTATGAAAATATCTTTGTGAGAGAATTAGGGAAAGCAACCTTCTTTTCCAAGTATTCTCATGATATTTCTCCATTGTTCCGTGTAACTCATCAGCGTGGTGCATAGAGCTATATGTTTTTAACTTTACGATTGAATCATAAGTGTTGCAATCAGTGCTTTCCTTATCAGAATCGTCCTGGGAGTGCAGCCATGTTTTGGGGTTTCCTTCTGTATTTCAGCCGCCGCTTTGACGCGCTGTATTTTCCTTGCATCTCCCGAATCTCATAAAATGAGGTGATGTTGTGCTTATTTTTTTCCTTCTTCTCCAGCTTATGGCATCAGATAAGACATGCTGCCTTGGACTGGGTTATAGGTCACATCACGCTTTAGCCACACGTTAAGGCTTGAGCCGAGGAGTTTCATCTTAGATCTTCTTTTGTAAGTGATTAGGTAAATAAGTTACCGGGAAATTACGCAGGGAATGGGGGGCAGCCAGCACAAGGAAAAAGAAATGATTTGGCATGTTAGAACATATCATGTTCATTGCATATTTCTGTGATTTGGAAGCCAATAGAGCCTTGTAAATTTAAATTGTGCGTTAACTTTCTCGAAGAGGAGAGGCAAAAATTTATCTTGGAAGTTAATTAATTTGAAATAGCTATTAATTAACATTATACCTAAATTTGCCAATCCTCACACTTGACTTGAATTTGCATACAACTGTTGCGTCTAAAATCCTGCGAAGGATGTCGCGGGGCGCCGTGAGCCTGCCCGGGGCTGCAGCTCTGCCGCGCGGAATTCCTCCTCTCCCCCTTCCCACGAGGGACCTTCCTTCTCCCGGGGACCCGCAGGGGGGATTCGCAGCTGGGAATGCCTGACCCAGCAATAGGCTGCTATGTATATTCCCAGGTATTTCACCCTGATGAGGAAGAATAAAAATGACTCTCTTTAATTTGAGGTAGCGAACGTGCTGCTTGCTTCTCTCCCTTGTAAAGTACCGGTGTTGTATTAATGTGACTGTTAAGATAATCATGTTTTTTGATGAAAGCATAAGACTAAAATGATGTTTCCAAATGAAGGTTGTTTTGATTTATTCCCAGTATGCAGCACGTATAATTTTCCTTCCCTAACTCTTTGAAGCAAGCTTTAATTTTATGGCTTTGGCTGGTGCTACCACTGTGCTGCGCCGTACCTATGAGCTATTTAATGTGCAACATCGAGGAGTAAATTAATGCAGGTCCACAAAGAGAGCGCTTCGATTTGCTAATTGCTTGTAGAGCGGAGGGTATTGTTGTGTAGAGAAAGACTGTTCATTAGAGATCGAGTAGCTAATTTTTTTCCCTACGAGTGAGTCTCACGTTGGAGCTGCTTGCCTGCCGGTCAGGGCAGCCGGCTCTCCTTCAGCCCCCGGAGAAGAGCATGGGGCTGTTGATGCCATCGGTGTTAACACCTGCCTTGTCACCACCAGATTGCCTGAGGTTCCTTCATCAAACCCTCCCTGACCGGCCTCCTCCAGTGTTGCCAGGGAAGGCTGGCTTTCGGAAGGTACGGAAGATGAATTACTGATGCAGGGAAGCAAGCTGAACAATTCAGAAATGTCTCCTTAGGAGCCGAATCGGCTCCTCTCCTTGGAAACCATTCCTGCTCCTCTTTCAGCCCTGAGCTGCTGTATCCCGGCGAGGCCGGAGCACGGGTTATCTTTCCTTTCCTGCCACTCTCTTTGAGGATGACAGTAGTGCTGACAGTAGATTAGACTGTGTTGTCATGTAAGATGAATGTTTTGAATTGACAAACGCTTTTTTGGAGGCTTAAAGTAATTGACTGAATACTTGAGAGGATTTTTTTTTTTTCCTGCTTTGCTACTTGATTTTATTTTACCTGGTTGTGCTGCTTTCAGTGGGCAAATTGGACTTTACGTGTATTTGTATATCTGATTCTTAATATCTGTTTGCTTATCAGACTTCTTAATGCTTGAGCTCAGTGATCCGTGGGAATTTAACATGTGTATTAAGTAATGAGAATTTCCTTGGAGCTTTAAGTTAACTTTTATGCGCAGTCTGAAAATTCAACACGCAAGTCTGTCCTCCTGAGAGACTCCTGCAAGATGCCAAGGTGAAAGCCAGCAATTGAAAAGCCCGAAAAACAAAGCTGAGCTACGTAGAGACAGGACACAGACAGGTGGGGAGGGACTCTTTAGACATACACTCTTGGCCCCTCTGCTCCGCTTGGGGGAGACCCCCCTGCGGTGCTGCCTCCAGCTCTGGGGGTCCCAACAGCAGAAGGACACGGAGCTGCTGGAGCGGGGCCAGAGGAGGCCCCAGAGATGCTGGGAGGGCTGGAGCCCCTCTGCTGGGAGGACAGGCTGGGAGAGCCGGGGGGGTTCAGCCTGGAGGAGAGAAGGCTCCGGGGAGACCTTCCAGCCCCTGCCAAAGGGGCTCCAGGAAAGCTGGGGAGGGACTCTGGATCAGGGAGTGGAGCCACAGGGCAAGGGGTGATGGTTTTAACCTGAAAGAGGGGAGATTTAGGTCTCAGGAAGAAATTCCTGGCTGTGAGGGTGGGGAGCCCCTGGCCGGGGTTGCCCAGAGAAGCTGTGGCTGCCCCATCCCTGGAGGTTCAAGGCCAGGTTGGACGGGGCTTGGAGCAACCTGGTGTGGTGGGAGGTGTCCCTGCCCAGGGCAGGAGGGTGGAACGAGATGGTCTTTAAGGTCCCTCCCAACCCAAACCGTTCTGTGACTCTATGGCATTGCTTTTCCCAGTGCAAAACTCTGAGGTGGGACTGGGAACCTGCTCCTGCAGGTGCTGCAGACGTCCCTCCCGTGCCTGCTGGTGCCGGGACCAGGGGCTGGGACACGCCACCACCTTCCCGGCAGCCGAAATGGCCCAGGGTCACTCTCGTGCTTTTGTTGGCTGCAAGTGGCCACAGACGACTGAACCGAGAAATCCAACTGTTCCTGAAAACGGAAATTCCAAGAAACCATCTAACACTCTTTTTGTCAGGTCTTTCCCGGCAAATGCCCGAGGTGGGGCTGGTGCGGGGGCTCAGCGCCAGCCCAGGGCCCTCTGCAGCTCCGTCCTTCCCTGGCTGCGGTGGCTGCAGCTCCTTCCCAGCTCTCTGATTAAGTGAGATGTGGGGATAAGTTCAGAGCCTAATTTCTTCTTCATAATTAAAAATGTGTGCATCTGTCATGCTGCTGGTGATTAGGTTGTATTTTCTTGTGGCCTAGGAGGAATATGGCAGTGAATCACTTCGCAAGCAGCTGTCCTCTAACAGCTGAGCTAGGTTCAATATTTGATTTAAGCTAATAAAATGTCTGGGGTAGGGCTAATGTTTACAAACTGGATGTGATAAAGCATTCAGATCATCTGTTTCACAGCCAGGCGAGAGCAGGCACAGGGGACCCCAGGGAAGTTTGGGCTCTGCCTTGCGCCGGGCTGGGAGCGGGTGGCCGGGAGGGTCCCAGCTCCGGGCAGCAGATGCATCGGACAGGATCAGCTGTGCTGGAAAAGCCTCCTTGTTTCCAGCTGTATCACTGTAATGGCTCTGAATGCATTAAATATGTCCCTTTTGCTCTTCTGTGAGAGTTGTAGTCAAACCATACATTTAAAAATGTTTTAATCTTCATAAATCATTTCTTCCAGCAATCTAGTAAGTTTAGTTGCCGTTCTTTGAATTCCCACTAGTTAGCTACTCTTTCCCTTTGAGATGAACTGCCTGGAAATAAATGCAATGAAGAAAACCTATTTTGTGATTTAATTCTTACCTGATTGCTTCTCCAAATCATATTGATCTGCCGTTATCATGCTGCTGTGTTGGACTTGCTGTCCAGGTTTGCCTCTGGGTCTCTGCTGGCGCAGCGGCTTGAGAGGTTTGTATTTGGTTATTTTCCCCAAGATGTATTATATATAAGGTAAATCATGGAATAATTACTGCTTGTATTTCTGATTTCTCCCATCCCTTTGTATTATTTCTCGCCTGTCTAAACGTTTTTGCAGCTTCTTCCTGAAGTAAAATACATCAGGGTCTTTTCTATCCTTTCTTTCTGAACTTTATCAAGGTCTTATACTTTAAAATGCTCTTATACCATCTAGTGAAACAAGTTCCTAGGGTGCTGTGCTCTTGCTGTTGTGAAGGAAAATATTGCCACTGTGAAGGTGATCAAAACTTGGCACAGGTTGCTCTGGGAGGTTTTGGAGTTCACCTCCTTGGAGATTTTCAGAACTCGGCTGACCAGGAGCTCTGAGCATCCTGATGTAGCTGACCCTGCTCCGAGCAGGGGCTGGAACTGGCCCCTTCCAGGCTGAATTACGCCGTGGTTCTGCAGAAGTCTGTACTAACAGGAGGCTGAACGGAGAAATGACCCTCAAATTCAGGGGCAGAACAGTGTCCCTGTAAGCAAATACGTAATTCTTAGTGGCTGTTTACATCTAGTTTGGAATAGGCAAGAATTTCCCATGTAAACATCATATACATCTTCATATAGGTGAAAGCTATTAAATATATAGAAAAGATGGGGGCGCTGAACAAAAATATTCAGTCTTGGGGTGTTTCGCAAAGGCGATGCTCGCATCTCTCCTACATAACAGCTCTCGGGGGGATGTTTTCTAATTCTTCTCCATGTGACTCTCTTCTGGCTCCAGCCTGCTGGTGTAATTCTACCTGATTCAATAGTAGCGGGGAAAAAAAGTCTTTCCCAGATGTCTGCAAATTTATAGTTTCCTGATGCTTCAGCATCAAACTTGGTGATAATTTCATTTTTTCTTCTCACTTGCTTGTACATGCACTCCGTGTTTGGTTGGGACTGGCATCTCCCGCCGTGTTTAATGAACGTGTTTCATTTCCCTGTGCCAGGTCCCAGGCTTGTATTAAAACCCTTTTCAGCTTATTTGAGTGTCTGTTCCTTAAATAATGTCACATCATCCCAGGCCCTGCACAGCAAGGATCTGTAACTTTTTCAGTTTCCGCTGGGCTCTGGAGCCCAGGAAGACTTGAACTGTTTGGGTTTTTGTTTGCAAAATTGAACTTCTGCTGTGCTGAACCCTAAGACGGTAAATTTTTTTTGTTTGCTTGCATTTCGGTGCAGTTAGCCTTCAAAGCTTAATGTTTTCCTTTTCATTGTAATAAACCGCTTGCTATTTGTCTCTGGTTTGGATGTAGTACTCAAAAGACCCATTTCGTGTGTGGCGAGAGATTGTTAGAGGGACTCCGGAGGGTTTTAATGAATATCTGCTTGAAATTATGCAAGTTGGTTTGTAGGAAAGTTTCGGGTTTTTTTTTTTTAGTTCTTGTCTTGTTTGTTTACATTGTTTAAATTAGGTTCTCCGCCGTCAGTTGTGACTGGGTTTTGGGCTTTCTGCTAACCACAAAAAGGCTGATGCAGGCTAGCGAAGTGCTGTGAGATAAAAGATGTGGGAAGTAATAACCCGCAAGTAGTGTATGTGGCTTCTCTTACCACCAAAATACCCATTTCGTTTACGATTCACTTTCATAAACAAAACTCCGTGAAAGCTCCTCCTCAGAGTCAGATTCCCTTCTCTCCACAAATTATACAGGGATAAGAAGATATTTCCACTCTGGTTTGAGATTCTTTAAATTTACTTTTCAAAAAGAAAAAAAAAAACCAACTTGCACTGGGCCCTTTTCTCACAGAAATTCAGTAGGGTGATGTTCTGGAGAGGATTTGCTCTGTATTCTACCACAACAGTTTCAAAGACTTCCAGAACCAACCCTGTACCAACCTTCAACAGAACATTTTCCATGAGGTTTTCCGCACACAGGAGCACACCTTTCAGGAGCGGCGGAGCGAGCTGCTTCTTCCTCAAAAGGGAAGCATGGCAGAACCGGGTGGGTGTTAGACCACTCTTTCTGCACCTTCCAGAGGCATGGAGAGGAGGCATGGTTCTCTGCCTGGACCATGGGATTGAAATTTGGGATAGTTAATCCAGTGGATTTCCACTCTGCAAGAAACCTGTTCGTTCTTGTGTATGTAGACTGTGGGCTTTTTGGGACAGCGTTGTCTCATGGAACGGGATGCTGATAGGGCATAACAAGACCCAACCCTTATAATTCCTTTGCAAGGCCATGAAAATCATCTTGCCCTTGGTGGCTTTTTTTTGGTTGGGAGGGAGGATTGTAGCCTTATTAGACCTCAAAAAACATGTCCTAGACTTCATTTTCTATTTTTTTGTCTTGAAGGCTCAGCTGGCTCAAGTCCTGGAAGAAGTGGGAAATCATAAGCAAAGAGCAGAGATGGTAAGTGTTCATCTTTGGGGGTTTTTAAATTGTTTTACAGAGCGGTAACATATGCAAAGCTTAGTTCATTTAAACAGTGGATCAATTCCAAATATTCAAAAACGAATAGCAAATAAGCATTGTAAAAGTTTGTATCGCTACTGCTAGTCTCGGCGCTCTCTGCCTCCGTACTCACCTGGAACAAGAGGAGGAGGAGATCTAGTGGTCTTTCTTCCTTTTTTTTGGCACTTTGCTTTCTCTTTGTTAGCAGTTCTAGATCAGAAGCAAGCATTTAATTTCATACCGAATTAACTCCTTTCTTTGGGGGCCTTTGATTCAGTCTCAAGTGTGCAAAGGACAAGCAGATGAGATGCGACAGAATTACCGCAAACTAGTTTTTTATAATATCTGCTAATTTTCTGCTGGGTTTGTCTGTTTTACTGGCAGTTCCCTCAAGGACCCAAAAATAATAGGTGCCACAAAACCAGGCAGTGGGGAGGTTTATGTGCAGTTTCATGACTGTTGTATATGATTCTTCATACTCGGGAATAAATGAGGTGTCAGCATTAAGCTGTTTCGTGAACCAGTGTTACGCCAGCGGGCGAGTTGTGGGATTCCTGAAGCTTTTTTCTGGTCACAAGAAAAATCTGAGCGGTATCCAAGATGTAGGTGCTCATTCTGGAGATGTGTTTTACACTGGACGAATTTTATTACTAATGAAAAGATGGGCATGCAGCACTGGCTAGCAAGTAGGTGCTAAACAGAGCTCTGTTCAAAAACCCAAATCATAAACTGCAGTGCCAACGCTAGTTGTCTTCTGCTCAACCCTCCCAGGCCACCGACGTGCCCTTGCGGTACTATTAATAAGTTGCCATACTTCTGCTCGTTTCATTTTTTTTCTTTAATTTGCGCTCCTTGCTGTTTCCACATCAGATTTTCCATAATGAGCGTGTTAATTGATTCCGGTTCTGGGGTGGCCTTAACATTGTGGGCAAACGTTTTTGTATGCTCAGCCGCTTTCTCTGGTGACGCGGGCCAGAAGTGTTATTTCCAAAGAAAAGGGAATTAATCCTATTTACCATCTGATCTTATTACGTGCTGCCTTGTTATAGTTTTAAATTCTATACAGTCAATTTTGCACTGTGCTCGCTGGACGTATCAGAGGATAAATTTGCTGTTATGTTTTAAATGCTCTGATGTGTGGATTTTTGAAACATTTCAAAGTTTTTCTTTTGGGCTCGTTAAGCCTGGCTTTTGAGTTGTTTTTTTTGCCTTCAGAAGTTTGTCGTACTAAAACAGGCTAGCAAAGAGCTGGAGAAACTGGAACTTCCAGCGTTAAAGCATTAATTGGTGTTGTGCATCATCCATCAGCGGGGGATAAAGCAGCAGTCGGTGTTCAGTGCCTATTCCCAAGGGTTACTAGGTGGAAAACTGCAGGTCTTGTGATCTCCCAGTGAAGCTTACATCAGTCTCACATGAACGGGCTGTATTCTGTCCTGCTTTAGAGAACGGATTGCAGATTGTGAGGCGTGGGCTTTATTCAGCATTTTGCATTTTGTTGAGTAAATATAAGAAGATTACTTCAGAGGAAGGGAGATTGTTTTTCCTCTTCTTCCCTTTGGGGGAGAAACGTGACGGTATAGTTCCTTCTTTTCACTGCTGGTAGATGGTTCTGCTCCAGCCCCAGATGAAATCTCCCTGGTAGGGAAAGACGTGTCGCTTCTTGTCCCCTACAACGTGAGGGGTGGCAGCGCTCTGTCCCCTTTGGATGGGGCTCTTCCAAAGCCGCCTGCCCGAGGGCTCCAGCCCTCGTACCTCCAGCCCCACTATTCTCCCCGCCACCCAACAAAATCTCCGTTCTGTGGTTTTTCCCCGCCCTGCTCTCCAGAGCAGCGTCTCACCTGGATGCCCTTCTTTTCAGACTCCTTTAAAACTGACGCTTCGGCAATTGTTTTGCTGATTTGGATTCCTGGCAGCTCGCCTTCCTTTTCATCCCTCTCCCCCTTTTTCACCCGTGGTCCACTGCTTGTTAGGTTGATGTTGAGCCTGCGGGGACGCGGAAGGGCTCATCCTGCCCTGGGTGCCGACAGAGGCGGATATTGCTTTTCACTAGCCGTTCGCGGACCGGCTTACGGCCCTCGGTGAGATGGAATAAACACCTGTCAGGTGCTATCACACAGGCTGATGGCTCTTTGGGCCGCTTCTGGGATAAAGCTCTGTGGAGGTGACATCTCTGCTGCCACCCTGAAGAGCGCTAATGGCTTTGCCACCCTCCCCGGAGCACTGGGAGTGAAGCGGTGAGCTCTGGGGCCAGTGAACCAGCCGATGGGGTCTCACCGGTGGGGCTGGTGGGGTTTCTCACACGCGATGGGGACACCCTGGTAAATCATTCATTCTTTACAGGGCAATATTTATTTAAAAGTAAAATACTCGTGGGATGAATCTGATAGGATCGTTGCCTCAATAAGGCAGGAAGTGCAAGCTCTGTGTCCTTGGGAGGAGAGGAATTGTGTCCCCCCGGGGACAAAAACAAGATGAAGGGTGGTGTTTCCCACAGGGGACGCTGTGCCGGGCCAGGGCGCGAGGTCTTGCTGGAGGGAAGTGGGATGGACGTGCCGCGGCATGGAACGCTCCGGAGTGGCAGTTCAGTGCTTGTCAGCTACAGCGAGTTTACTACTGGAAGAGCCAAAAAAAAAAAGAAAAGAAATTTAAACATCTTCAGCTAATTGCAGTTGACAAGACAAAGGCAGTTTGACTTTCCAGTATTAATTAGCAAACCCATACTAATTAGCTTGTATAAGCACAATTCATGCTTCTTTCCCTAAATGCAATTAATACTGCAACTGAAGACGTCTCTGGGCTGTGCCTCTGTATCATTAACATACTTTGCCCTAATTAGACACGGCCAGTAGTGGCTGGAGAAATGAGTTTGTGATTACAACCATAAAAAAACCTCTAATATTTTATATCCTTCAGGGAACTTCAACCTAGAATTTATTTTCTGATTTAAGAAAAATTACCCTTATCACTGTGCTGTGTAATTATAACAATGAAACTTTGATTTTTCTCTGCCTCTAACCCTTCACTTATTTATTTTTCTTTATTCAGTTTGATGGTGTTGCTATTGTCAGGGAACAGGGCTTGCCCAGTCTTCTCAGAGGTGGTACATAAGAGAGTCACCAGCCTGTTAGGGCTCAGATGACTTAATTGTCCCACAGATCTGTGGGATTTGTGTTTCTTTTATTTGCTGAAAGAAGGTTTTTTGTTTTGAAATTTTTTTGGGAGCCTAAGCGCCTTTCTTTCCCACAATTTTTGTGGATGAATGTGTGCTTTTCTGACAATTTTATCAGCGCTGGAAGTTTTCTTTAGTGAGGCTGGCGCTCAAATATCTTTATCTCCAGGATGTGCCAGGAGATTGCCTGTGGAGTTCACACGGATGGCTCCTTGTTTTGTGGTCCCAGGGTCTTCTTATGGTACACTAGTTTAATGCTCTACTGGCATAGAGCTGAGAGCTAGCCTCACTCACACCAAAATATTATTTGTAGAAAATGCTTTTCTGTTTGTTGTATTATTTTTCTTTCTCTCCCTGAGGGAGGGAAGCAGAAGATGTGTTAGTTTTTCTAATATTCAATTGCCTTTTTCATCTCCCTTTATAGACAGGAGGAAATAGTTTAGCTCAAGCTTGCCAACCAAGCAACGGCTGTGATCCCTGATCTTCCACTTTCTTTCAGGCTGGTTTTGTAGCAGGGGGCATTCGTGTCGAGATTTTTTTTCTCCATCATTAATCCCTGAGGGAAGTCAGCTTGGTATTAAAAAAGTATCACCTGTATTTTCGTTGCCCTGAGGTGCTCTGGGTATCTTTTGGCTTTCATCTTCAAAAGGCAGCTTGGCCCATGTGGGCTCGGAAATCTATAGACCGCTCGTTGGAACAAATTATATTTCACCCTCCAGCAGATTAAAAGGGATGGATATAAGAATCAGAAGAATTGCATAGCAGGGTGGGAGGTAAAGAAGATTTGGAATCCGAGAATGTAGCAGTTACAAAATGAATGGCATAAATTGAGTGTCCTTACAGAAGAAATAAAGTCACCTTAAAATGAAAATAATGAGTTTCCCTGGCCTTGAGTAAAAGTGTTGGTTAACCCTCTGCAAAGAAGAGGAGACCTTTATTTAAGGGCAGCAGGTCAGGAATAGTTAAGGAGCCAAATCGTGTGTTCAGTGTGATGAAACCGTAATGTTTAGGATTAACTTAAATGTCAGTGACTACCTACACTGATGGGTATCAGGAGACATAATGAAGACAGAAAGGAGAATATGTGAAAAAAATCAGCTCCGAGAACGCTGGGAGTGATGTAGTTGGGAAGTCGCTGTTAACTGGAAGGCAGCGTGGAAAAATCGCAGACTCTGGGAGAATTACAACAGGCATCAATACATAAACAACGAGACCCACACAGCTCATAAACCATTTGCATTATTACTGAAAGACTTTACGTCCTAGTGGTCACATCAGACCTCCAGACTTTCAAGAACTGTAACTTTTCATACTTGAGAGAAATAGTTGGCAAGGATAAAAATTGTGTTACATTTTATTTTACAGGTAATAACAATGATAAAATGAAAGAAGTGAACTTCAGTATAGAAAGACCTGCCCTGGGTAACTTCCCACTAGAGCTCACTTAATTCTTGTTTAAGAGTTATGAAACATAAAGCAAAAAATACAACGGACCAGGCATAAGAACAAAAGTGGTGTTTGTTAGTGGAACTGTGCATTCTCTGTATTATCTACAGCGGCTGGCAATTAAATGTAGGATTAGACTACCGAACCACAGTAGTTATAAATAAAAAATGAAGCTTTGCTGGGAGATATATAGAACCAACAGGTTGGGAGGGGAAAGGAGATGATCGACCAGTGCAGGCAGCTTCCATCTATCAAAAGTGCATTTTATCTCTTCCGAACTGATTTCTCAAGGCGACAGCAAATCTCCTTGCCATGTGACAGATTTTATCCAAACACCTTATGTGAGACTAGCAAACCCAAGACAGATGAGTAGGGCGGCGTTCAGCTGGGCAGCAGCATGAACACAGCAATAGTTTTAGTAAGGCAGTTTTAGGGAAATACCCAGTTCTCAAATCAGATTGAAAAACATGAATCTGGTTATAAAGAGACAGCAAAAAAAGCTGATCCAAAATGAAATGATATAGTAACAGAAGACTGGAAGAGGACTCTTCGATCATAAAGTCCAGTCTTTGGGTAACCGAGGCAATTGCAGCATATACCTTAGTTCGTAAATTTATCAACCTTGTCTCGAAACTGCTTGGGTTGTTTGTCCCTTTACTGTCATTCAAAGACTGCTCTGAGAGCTGAAATCTTCCTAGTTCCCACTGAAAATATATGTGCGGTTAATATCCATTTTTTCTTGTGCTAATGTTCTCCTTAAACTACAGTGACTGTTCTTCCTCCCTCATATTTATGCCGTGACATATTTATAGAGAACAATTGTTCTCTCCCAGTATTTCATTTGTCTAGGTTAAACAAATCAAGCTCTTTCAGTCTTCCCTTAAAACAGGCTCTTTAGCCTCCTGGTGAATCCTGCGGCTTTCTTTAAACCTCTCCAGGTATTTCCGCGTCACCTTTGAGGGTGAGTAACCAGAGCGGCCACATCATTCCAGCTGATGTTTCAGCAGTAGCTTCTACGGAAGTGTCCTCCACATCCAGTACAGCCAGGTCCCTCTCCTGGAAATGGCTCAGCTCTTCCATTTCAGGATCACATTCCCATTTTCTCTGCCGCACGGCACTGACGTTCGCCCAGCGATCGATTAATCCAGCCGGCTCTTTGTCCTCCTCTCTACTTTCTGACTGGTGAAGACTCAGTTTGTAGGAGAGGTCCTTGCTGTTGTGTGTCTTGCACTATTACGTCTCAATTCTGCTGCTGTCCCTTCAGTTTCCAGCCAGCTTCTGCCTGATCTATTTATGTTCCTCCATGATAAAGCCTCCCTGCTTTGTGCTATCAGTAATTGTGTTTGTGCATTTATATTCTTTGACCCAAGATCTCTAGTGAATTTTGTTTGTTTTAGGTATGTTTTGATGATCGATGTCCGAGACATCTTTTTCTCTGTCAGGGAGTTTTATATCAGCAGAGCCTTTTGTTACTTGTTTGTCTGTATATACTTGACAGTGTTTCTGTTATTCTTCACTTTATTGTGTGGTCTTGTTAATTTAGAAATGTGATTTGTTGGAACGAGGTGGGGTGAGTGTGCAGGAGTCATCGATGACGCCCTGTTTCAACTTTTCTCCCTGTGTTTTTAGTGTAGAGCTTTGGTTCCCCAGGTAGAGAGGGATGACAGTAGGCAGAGTTACTTGTCTCTTCTCCTTTCCCTAGCTGAGAGCTCTCTCAGTGCTTGTTGTAAACAAGTACGTTAAAATTAGTCCTTGCTGTTCCCCACAGTGTAGAACATAGTGTGCTCTGAGGACCAGAGACAGGATTTGGAGTTTTGTTGTTTGGCTTTTTTTTTTTTTTTTTTTTACCTCTTAGCACAGGGAATGATGAACGGCCTCGGTTGGTTGTGTTGCATCTGCTGCACCTTCCCTCTTGGAAAATTCACGTTCAACACAAAACCGTGGCAACATCAGAAGCTCCTCTTGCGTGTGACTGTGGGCAAAGCAGAGAGGGTGGTGGAAGCTTTGGGATCTTGGTAGATGGGTGCTGACAAACTGCCTGTAGACTGGAGAGGCCATCAGTACATTGCACTTCTGTATGTTAATACCTCAATGCTATTTTACTTGGGTTAGAAGAAGAGACTTAGTGAGTCAATTCTTGTGGTTTATCTCTGTTTTAAAAATCTTGCCAGGCACATGGGATCAAATAGTACATTCCCTTCAAATTAAAAAGAAATAAACGGTCTGTTTAAAAGTCCCATTACACAAATGAACGTGCTGTTGGATCCATTAATGTGAAAGTTTTATGGAACTCTGCAGCACCGTTTGGTTTCAACAGGACTGTTTTCATTTTCTCATCGAAGGCAATAACAGCTGACGTGGGGTTAGGACTTTCACGAGGAAGAAACGTAGCTGAAATTGAGAGCTGCCTTACTGCCATTCCTGCCTTTGACTCCCTGTGGGACAGGTACTGCTGGAGTTTGGGGAAAATCATAGAACGGTTGAGGTTGGAAGGGACATCTAGTTCCGACCCCCTGCCATGAGCAGGGACACCTCCCACTAGCCCAGGTTGCTCCAAGCCCCGTCCAACCTGGCCTTGAACCTCCAGGGATGGGGCCTGGAACAGTCTGGCCCCAGGCGCAGGTGGGATGCGTGGACAGGGACCTGATTCTCAGCCCATCATCTGGAATAGGTCTTCTTCCCCTTCAATCGCTGAGCAGAGGAGAAAGGTGGACCGTTCTCCTGTGCAGAGGACACCGTGGTGCTGTGACTAGAGCGGTCCTGTTGTCAGTGTTGCTGTTGTCACTGTAAAATCTGAGCTATACTGAGTTTCTTGGTAAAATAAAATGAGTGGGACCGAGATACCATCAGTGGCTTTATTATAGTAGCCACAGCCTTGAGCTAGAAAAGGCATAATTAATATTCATGCAAATATTATGCTTTTCCAGGCTACATCCACCCTCACGGAGTCTGTAAGAAGTTTATGGGCTACCGCAGACTCCCGTGGTTCGACTTGGTTGAACTAAAATCTCCTGGAGGGTGCAGGGGCTCTCTTGCTGCCTTCAGCACTTTGAGAGGTAGGGGAAAATCGGGTGAGAGGTCCTGGGTGCCTCTAGGGTTCAGCAATTTCTGCTCCTTTTTTCTGCCTTGCCTAAAAGGCAGCTTGGAGAAGCTGTAGAATGAACATGTGCTTCCCATGCACGTCCAGAGAGGCAAAGGAAGACTTGGGTAGGACTGATGTTAGGATGGGACAAAGAAATCATTAATCTCCACCTTGCTTGTAACAAGGATGGAGACCCGTTTCCTCTGGCTTTGACAGTCCTGGGAAGTTGTACCTGTGTCAGAAGAGGACCCTCCTGAGAGATCTGACCTGAGAAGTGCAGTTTTGGAGCAGGGTTTATCCTGAGCGTGGGGGAGGATGTGAAGATCTCAGCTCTGGGATCGAGGGGGGCGCTGAGGGCTTGTTCAGTGGACGTGCCTGCAGATCAAAGGTTGCTGGATCCTTTTCTTCTTGCCCAAGGCTGGCTCTGTGTGTACAAAAAGGGAGATAAAGGCTTAAAAAACATGCAGTTTCAAGACTGTCTTAGTCCTTGCACTGACAGCCTAATCAGCTTGCTACGTTATTTGTTTTGCTTGTGATCTTTTTGTGTCTCAGTGCCCTTAGAAGAGCTTGTTCCCAGCGTGTTTTGCCTTTGGCTGTCAGATGCTGGGGGTAGGTGGCAGCGGTGGCAGGCTGGGGTCTCTCTGAGCTGCTCTGTCAGGGCAGCAGAGTCCTCCAGCAGGAGCTGTAAAACCGAATTTATCCACAGGGACAACAAGATCATAGAGCAGAATTTTTCCTATGACCTCTTCCTAAATAATGAATGGCAGTGCCCTGCCTCTTTGGAATCGCTTAATTGAGGCTGACAACTCTTTGTTGTATTACAGGATCTAGCTTGTCAGGAGAATTTTAACTTATTTATGAATATTTCATTAACCTCTAAAGACTGGCTGTATGAAATCGAGCTCCTGCCAGGCCCTGTCCTGTTGATGCTATATTCAGTGCTAATGTCATCCACCGCACATTTATTACACCTTCCCTCCCCTCCGAGCTGAACCGCGGAGTTTATTGTTGGTGGCAGCAAGAACACGTTCACCAAAGGTTAAAATGCCAGGTTTCTGCTTTGGCACCAGAACTGAACGTAGAGTATTTGAGAGGGAATTGCTTTTTTGCTTTTTGTTCTGCGGTTGCCTGCTGGCAACTGAAGGGGACCGCGGGCATAACCCCGAGAGGCTGCGATGGGTGGAACAGCCTTGGCAGGGCCCTGTAACCTTTGCTTTTTGGCACGAGGAGAGAGATTTCCCACATCTTCTGCATTAAAAGCCCACTGCTTGTTGTCACAGGAGGGCCTCGGGATGGGTCATTTAGCTAGAAAACCTTAAATCTGCTCTTCTTAGCTTGTTCTTTGGGGAAGGGTTTGGGGAACAAGACTCCTTCAAGCATCTGCCACTTCGATGAAGGCAGCTGGGAGGCTCTGTCAAGAGCTGCTGCTTTCCCATAGCTGGATCCCCTGCCCCATGCTCACATTTCCCACCTCGAGGAGCTCGGAAAGCACCCTGAGCATGAAGCTACGCTGGCCCCCGCTTGCCCTCCCTCCCTCTCTCTGCCAAGCCCTGCCAGCAAACAGTGCTCCCAGCTGGAACAAACTGGGAAATGGGGCTGGAGATGCAGCGAGAGAGCTGTTCTTAAAAGCGTGTTGAAGTACAGGCTGTGGGTTGTTCCGTGTGAGCCGGAGCAAGAGGATTAAGTTCAATTTTCAAGTCCAAGCACTCAGTGGAGGCTCCTTTGCTCTCTTACAGTATTAAGCAGAGATTGATTCCGCTGTATTTACGTTAGGAGATGAAGGAACAAAAACGGATGTTAGATTCCCTTCCCTTTGATCTCCTTCCTGGGTGGTTGGTGAAACGCGTAGATTCTTCTCTGGCTGTTTATTATGTGATGATTTTTCAACGAGAAAACTGATGGGGGTGCAAGAGGTGGGATTACAAGCTACCATTTAATGAGAATTTGTTGACTTAATGCTCCAGCAACTCCTACAGGGTATATTTTCAGGAAACAAGCTGTATTCAAACTTTGTATGGAGGAGGTATAACGTCTTTGCAGATTTGTTTGTTGCTTTGCCTTTGCATTATAGCTGCTAGAAGACTTGCTTCTAGCAAAAGTCCCTACTCCAGCAAGAAAGAAGTGACCTGCGCGATGCTCTTCTTGAGTGTAGACAACTCCATCGCACCAGAGTTGCGGCTGCACCGGACGGGGTTGCGGCACATTCGGTCTGACACCTGGACAGGTTCCCTAAAGAGACTGTTATTCTGCATTTTGCTGTTCTAACCAAGAGTAATGGGTAGGAGGTGTCAGCCATTTAAGGCTAATTACTCTGGAGTTTCCTTCTCTCGGTGGACACCAGCTGTTTTGCTCTCCCTGGTGGGAGGAGCTTTCGGTAGTAATTAAAGGAAACAGTCATCTACACGCTGGTGAAAGTGGTGGAGCGAGGCTGATAATGGCAGTGAGGCTCTGAGCTGAATGAACATGGAAATTAGGTGATCCTTCTTCAGAATGAGCTGTTAGAGCAAAGAGAGGGGTTCTGGACGTGGAGCTGCCAGGGATTGTTGTGCGCTGGTGGTGAGGTCTCAGCGGCGCCCGGGAGCTTGGACAGGACAGGGCTGCAGCAAGGTGGAGGGGAAGAGATTCCTCATCTGCTCCTTCCTCTGGAAGTGAGAGTTGAAATATGTAACTATACTCGAATAAACTCCTGGATTTAAATTAACAACTCCAGTTCTCTTGCTCGTTGGGTCTCTTGCACAGGATATTTGCTGCCTTTCCCCTCAGACTTTCCAGTTTTGTTCATCTTGAGCTCTCATCCAGCTTCCATCCTGCTGAACTGTCCAGTAGTGCTTATTTCCAAACTGCCACATCTTTCACCCATCCCAGAGTACTGGAAAGAACTCAATACAGCCTAAAGTGGGGAACAAAGCTCACAAAACTGTCAAAACCATCCAAAGGCGGTACCCACATGACAACTGGTGTTGCACATTACTTGCTGTTGACATGTGGTCTGTGCTGGTGACCAGGGCGGTCACCTTTGGACATCCTGGAGCATCAGCAGAGCATCTGTCTTTCCAACAGAAGGACAGGCTCCTTCCGGAGCCAGTGTGTGGTTTTGCATGTACCACTAGTGGGTGGAATGGGTCAGCTGGAGCGTCCAGGCTGGTCAAAGCTGTAGGGTCTTGCACGCCCTTCCGTACCCCCAGTTGAGATGCCAAGTCTTGGTCCGTAGCGTGTTGCTGCAGAATAACAGCACCAGTGCTGTCACCTTATCCCCTGTTCTAGGAACAGCCCTATTTGCCGTAGATTAAAAGGCAAAGAAGAAAATAAATATTTTCCTGGCTTTTTTTTTTTTTCTCTTAAGTATTCCAGGGAGGAGTATTTGAAATGCATCGTCTGCGTACGGGTTAAGCCATTCCAATTGGACATTATTGCTCATCGCCGACAATCTGCCGTTGCGTGGAGCACCAGCGGGTGCGGGGCTCTGCAGTTCTGCTGGGGCAGGATGCGGAGATGAGCGAAGCGAGGTGGTAACCTCATGGTAATTTTGGGACCCCTGTGGCATTGGCCTTATTTTACAGAACAGAAATAATACCATTAATACCCATAATAGCCCATGCGGTTGCAGCAGGGCTGTGTTCCTTTGCAGCAGGGCTGGATTTGGCTCGCTGAGCTCGTCTGGAGTTTCACCAAGTTGCGGTTGTGCAGCACAATGTGGAGGGGAGGCATTTGAGGAAAAGCTGTGGGCTGCCGGCAGACTGGGAATCAGAGGGGAGAGGGCTGGAAGCTCGTTAGGGCTCCCTTGGGGTGGATGAATTAGTTAATGACTATGCTGTGCTTTGAAAATGCAAATGCTGTGTCAGAGCTAAGTCTGATTATAATAATCAATCTTCCTTTTGAGAGGGTGCTGGAGATGGGGAGGGGGGGAGAGGGATGAGACTGGGGCTGAACACTCCCGTCACCCAGCTGACTTTCCTCGCTGTCATTAAGGAAACCTGACGTCACCCCAGAGGTCAGCAGAACTGGGAGAGGCGGAAGGTGAATTTGGGAGGAATGATCCTTGCAAGCACCGGTGGCTCCTTGATGGGCTGAAGTTAATTTTGTAATTTTGTTCCTTATGATTGGCCTGCCTGGAAAGGGAGGGGTTGGCGTCTGCTCCTGCCTGTGAGCCGCCCCTGCTAATGGGAGAGACAGAAACTGCCTCTTAAGCAGCATCCTCCGGGGCTGGGGAGAGAGGAGGGTGGCTGCCGCAGACGTCCGGCAGTGACAGCTCCTTCTCCCTTGGCACTTTATTCGTTTGTAGCAAGCGTTCCTAGTAATTACGCCTCTTAATTTAGGAGAGCGAGTGGGAGAAAGGAATATAAATTTGTGTATTAACTTTAGAGATTGGAAATAGGGCAAGTGAACCTTCTCTCTGGGAGATTATATTTGGAAATGAAATAGAATGACATTCGGTATAAACTTGAAAAATTGCTCTCTTTTTACTGCAACAGGAGGAGAAAAGCCACAATCCAGACTGTATTGGAGAGAAGCAGAAGTCAGCATATGTCCATTTCCCAGTTTGCGTGTATCGACAATAATATGTATATGCATGAGTATGCTTTTAGGAAACTGTTTGCTGCAAGGTTGCTTCTAGACCTGTCTTCTCAGTGATAAAAGCACACCAAGTTTGTTACAGATTGGATAACCCATAGAGACCAGCAACTCTGATCCAGCTAGCCTTTGTCTTAAAGAGGGGGAAAAAAAGATTATTATTTTTTTTTCTTCAACCGAATGGGAAATAGGTAGTTCTAAATCACTTTCTATTGAATATCTGATTTTCTTCGGATTTATTGCTTTTGTTTCGCGATAGCGTCAAGGATATGATTTTTCCCAGTAAAATTTACCAACTAATTCCAGGCTTCTCAGCCTGTTTCTAAATGGCAAGTAATGCTTTGCTTAGCAAGTATTGTCCTATTTCTTTGATAAAGAGTGAAGTTCACTGAGAAATCTGGTGAGGTTTAGTTCTCCCCATCTGTGCTTCTCTTCAGACGTTTTAGGGGAACAGCCCTTCAGCACATCAGTGCGTTGGGCGTAGGGAAGAGGTGGTGGTGCTGCTTTTGCTGAGCAGAATGATCTATGGAAGTGCTCAGCAAGGTGTCTTACTACCTGGTGGTATTGCTGGGCACCCAAATTAAACTCACTGGTCATAGACTCGTAGAATATCAGGTTGGAAGGGACCTCAAAGACCATCTGGTCCAACCTTTCTTGGCAAAAGAAAGGGCCGTCTTGATCTAGACAAGATGGCCCGGCATCCTATCCGGCTGAATCTCAGAAGAGTCCAATGTTGGGGAACCCACCACTTCCTTGGGAAGATTATTCCAGTGGCTGATTGTTCTCAGTGTGAAATATTTTCCTCTTGTGTCCAGTCGGAATCTCCCCAGGAGTAACTTGTACCCATCACTCCTTTTCCATGTAACTGCCTGTAAAAAGCTACTCTCCATCTTCTTTGTAGCCACCCTTTAAATACTGGAACGTGGTGATAAGGTCTCCCCTGAGTCTTCTTGTCTGAAGGCTGGACAAACCCGGTTCTCTCAGCCCATCCTTAGACAGCAGGCTTCCCAGACCTTCGATCATCTTTGTGGCCCTTCTCTGGACCCTCTCCAGCCTGGCCACATCTTTTTTGGGTAGTGGGGACCAAAATTGAACACAGTATTCCAGGTGTGGCCTGACAAGCGCTGAGCAGAGTGGGATGATGACTTCTTTGTCTCTGCTGGTGATGCCCTTGTTGATCAGCCCCCTGTTGGCTTGCTTTGCCGCAGCAGCACGCTGTTCACTCATACTGAGCTGCTTGTCCACCAGGACTCCCAGGTCCCTTTCTGTAGAGCTGCTGCCCAGCCAGGTAGATCCCAGCCTGTGCTGCACTCCTGGATCACGTTTTCCCAGGTGCAAGACCCTTACACTTGTCCTCGTTGAACTTCATAAGGTTCGTGTTCGCTCACTCTTCCAGCCTACCCAGGTCTTCCTGCAGGGTAGATCTCCCTTCCAAAGTGTCCACCTCACCACTCAATTTGTTGTCATCAGCGAACTTCCTGAGGGTACCCTTGATCCCATCATCTGGATCACTTATGAAGATATTAAACAGCATTGGGCCCAATATTGATCCCTGAGGGACCCCACTTATGACACCCCACTGGTCTTCATGTGTGTTTGATTTCGGTCCTGATGCCAGATTGATAAGCTTGTAGACAACAGGAGGTCATCACGCTTGCCGTGCTCTGTGGGAAGAGAGAGAAATAAGATCCTTAGTCACCGCTACATCCTTTGGCGAGAAGCACAAATAGCATCACTACAGTAATTGGCGTATCAAGCTCCTGGGGAACAGTAGTTTGCCTGTTTTCAGACCTCAGCGCATGGGTCATGCTCAGGGTCTCATTTCTTTGTTCTGGTCTATTTTGGTGTGCACTCTTCCTTTCCAAGTCTGCTTGGTTGTCGTTTAAATATTTATGTATTTAAATACCTTCATGAATTGTGTTGAGTCTTGTAGTCAAACACAACCTCTCAATTCACCTTTCCATGCTGGCTCCATGCAATTCAGTTCCTATTTATCTCTGCCTTTTAAAATCAGCTCTTTTGCTGAGGAAGGCCTTTCAAAGGATGTTGCATCAGCCCATTGTTAAATAAACCTTTAGACATTTATAATGGATTCAGCATTTCCTGCTTTTTCCAGTTCCAAGAATGCTGAATGACGTGCAGGCACACTTCATCAGGATAAGATTGCTGTATCAGCCCCTCACTAAAATTCACTCATTATTCAAATAATAACTGCATGTCTCCAGCACGTGTTTTGTGAAATATGTGTATGTGATGTAGGCGAATAAACCGGCCCCCTTTTTTCAACGTGCAAATCCTAACTTTAGTAGCGAGTTGAAATACTTTTGATTTTGAGTCCTTTACTACCCAAAATGAGGCACCTGAACAGAGAGTGAGTCGTTATTTTGGGCAGTGTGTTAAAATTCTTAGAAGTTCCTAAATGTGGTTTTCGAGGGGCACTGATTGGGATTTAGAAGCTGAAGTCTCGTGCTAAGTCTCCTTTTGAAGACGGGGTGTGGATAGTAGGCCAGGAGGATGCTCTGGGAAGACTTGTCTTCGTGAACGCCGAAGCCCACTGGAATCGGGTGGGAGGAACAGCAGGTCCGTGGTGTTGTGGGGGCTCAGAGTACTTATTTTGGAGGGGACAAATATGGGTCGGGCATCACGAATGCCAGAAATATACCAAGAAAATCAGCTCTCTAAAGTAAAGTTTTGTTTCTTCTAGCTGTCAGGAGATGAATGTATAATTTTATGTTTCTCCTGTCATCTCCTATATCTTTAAATAATTCCTACAGAAGAGAAAACCAGCAAGGAACACATTTCTGACACTGCTGTGGGTGTTTGCTATGTCATTGACACTTGGAGGAGAACCACCATCTTGAAATCCTGCCCAGGCAGGTTTAAAAGCTAAGGCTGAAAGAAGAACGAGACTTCATTTAATTAAACACGAGATGAAAATCCATCCATGTCCATCTTTCCTCTCTTTCTTGGTTTTGACTAGTTATTTTGGAAAGAGTATCTGCATTTCAACTTTTGGGGTATTTGTGGAAGTGGACATTCTATATACTGGATGTGTCCTGGTCACTTTCTACTCTGTTTCTATTGAGAGCAATAAAGCTGGACTGAAATTCAGGGTTATGAAGGGAAAGAGTAGAAAAGGTTCGGGATAAATGGGATCATGGTAGGCTGAGAGCAAGAGGCTCCAGTGGATTCTCAGAAGAGAAACATCATATGCTCAAAATGTGAAGTAACTGTTTATGTGGTTTATTCACAAGTCATAGGCTCTGGCATTAATCATTATTTCGCCTCTTCTAGTGCCATAAGGCCCTTGGGTAACTTTCTAAATAATGAAAAAATAATAGCTTGGTTTCTTTTCAAGTTGCTGCCATGTTCTGTACAGTGGGAATATCACTGGGGGCCTGATCCTGGGCAGTATTAACCCTGAAGCTCCTGCAGGATTTGTAGGTACTTGGGTCCCTCTTGTGCCATTTTCAGGGCACAAGAAAGTGCTATACTTCGGGACAATGTTCTCTCTCTGCTCCCAGTGCTAGTTAAAAGAGGCAGATCAACATAAAAGAGAGCTGAAGGATCCGAGCCTGACCTAGGTCATTTGGTAGTGAATGGGGGAACAGAGCAACGAGCTGTAATTTGAACAGCCCTTTTCCCCTCTCTGCTGGGTAATGGCTTCTGCTAGTTTAATGTATTCAAAGGAATAAAAGTTTAACTCAGCCAGTTATATAAAATTATTGATAAAAATTGGAGGAGTTTAGCCAGGAATATTGAGTTAGCCCAGAAAGCAGAAAATGCCTGCTGAAGGTGGCATCTGGTGAACAAGGGAGACCAGGACTGGAAATCAATTGAGGAAAAGGGATGTGACGGGAGTCAGGCAGAGAAAACAGCGGGAGGAGATAGGATCTTCCTCTCCTTCTCCCTTCTTGAGACCATTCTTTGCCGCTGGTACTGAGAGGACAAGTGGACAGGAAGGGACAAACTGCCACCATGGTGAGTCGTTTCATGTTCCTCGCTATCCTGAGGGGCTGCGTCCAAGGGAAGGGTCTCAGAAACCTCCCCACCTCTTAGGTGTGCCCAAAGTGCTGACAATGACGTAGAATATGGGTTCATAGTTCTGTCACTGCCTTCCTCTTGCTTGTTCTCCTCCTTTGGTTGTGCTGCATTTCTTTCTCTTTCCTCTGCCTTCTCCCTTGGCTGCGGCACGTGCGGAGCGGGGCGGGTGTCCCGCTGGAGCAGTGTGCAGTGGCCATGTCCAACGCCACCTCACGCTGGCACCGCTGGACCTGCTCTGACCGGAGCCTGCTGAGATCACGTTCTGCTTGGATTATCCAGCAGGCAAAACCGCGAGTAAGAGGAAGCTTTTATCAATGGAGCCCTTAATTTTTGCTCTTTTTTGCTGTTCTCTTCATTCTTGTTTGGTGAGGACCTATTTGCCTGCGCTGTGCTGCCTTCAGAACGGCAGAACTGGATCCCAACAATAACCCACTCCATCTTATCTCAACTAACTTTCTTTTTGCCCTGGAAAAGACATAAATAACATTTTTGATGTCTTCTGTGAGATTGGATATTTTGGATTTGGATTGGATTTAGATTGGATATTAGGAAAAACTTCTTTACGGAAAGGGTTATCAGGCATTGGAACAGGCTGCCCAGGGAGGTGGTGGAATCGCCGTCCCTGGAGGTATTTAAAAGACGGGTGGACATGGTGCTGAGGGACATGGGTTAGTGGTGTTTTTGGTGGTGTAGGTTATGGTTGGACTCGATGATCTTGAAGGTCTCTTCCAACCCAAGTGATTCTATGATTCTATGATTGGCAGGCAGGGATGTTTTCCTCACCAAAACCCAAGCAATTAAAGGAAATAAGCTGCGTATTTTCAATGAAATACTTAATACCTTAACTGGTTTGCTTTTTTTTTTTTTTTTTT
>VZSF01009119.1:324198-397141 GCA_013398295.1 Chionis minor
TTTTTAATAAAATACTTAATACTTAAACGGTTTTGTTTTTTTTTTTTTTTTTTTTAAATAAACAATTATTGAGGTTTTAATGACAATAATTTGCTATGGCGCAAGGCTGCGCCTTGACCTGAACTTGAAACTCTCCAGCAGTTTTATTCCTAGTTGAGGGAAGCAGGTCCGTGTCAATATTTAAGCACTCAAGCCCGTTTCATCCCTAAAGATGTCACGGTGCCCTCCTCTCCCTTCTCACCTCAGGCACTTCAGTTTTTCAGTCCAGGTAGTTTTGGCGCTTGAAAATCGGGAGAACACAAAAATGACATTAAACGCCCTTACAGTCCCTGTGACCTCCCCTCCTCATTCTCCTTCAAGGGTTTACTCTTGGAAACCCAGCAGAAGCTCATCGCGCCGCTGCTGAGTGTACCCGCCCCTCATTTGTCACCGCTGCGTATCCGGCGAGCCCCGCGCTGACGCTTTCCACGGCGGCGTTCGCCTGAGCGTGTGTGCATTCACTCTCCCCTCTCCTTTTCCCATTACACGCTCCATCTTTTCCCTCTCTGTGCAGCCAACACGAGAGACCCCAGATCCCAACGGCAGATCACTCGCCCACCCCCTGCGCCCACCCCCTGCGCCCACCCCTCGCCCCCGAGAAGGTGACCGTGATTTATCTGCTCACGTTGGTGACCAGGTGGCAGTCGGACTCGAGGCTGAGTCCGCTTAGCCCGTGATAAATAACATATTTACCAGCCCTTCCTTCTTCAAATGCTGTCCACATGCAGTCCAGAAAGCAGCACAAAACTCTGAAACAGGAAACACATCCACGCTTCGGCGGACGTGAGAAACAGGAGATATAATGAGTGTTTTCCTGCTAGAAGTAGGTTGGAATTGAAGCCCGCTCCTCGTCCCGGTACCTTTTATTCACATTCCTGGAATTATCTGGCACGCTTGCTTTATCCCCAGCCATCTGTGATGGGCTGAGCTGGGAGAGATAAGCTCAGTAATCAGAAAATTGAGGGAAGCATTTCTGGCTGTGATAATCTTATCAGGCAGCTAATATACATTAACATTTGTGCAGCCTGATGATGCAGGTGGGCCTTTGCTCATTTTTTCTTCCCGGATGCCTTTTGACAGGCAGGGGTAGAATGCAGGGCTTCGGGGTGCCGGGGGAAACTGGGCTAAAACCTCTTTCTGCCCTCTCTCTTCCGCGCCGCCCCCGTGGTGTCAGAAAGGGGAGGGAGAATAACCCAACTGTCCCTTTTCTGCCCTTTCCTGCTGGCATGAGGAGCTGCCATGCTCTGTCTCCCTTCTCCGGTAAGCGTGGAGGGGCACAGAGGCACTGTATTCCGGTTCTGGCTGAACGCTATGATGGCACGTGTCAATATGGTCCTCTGCCTTGGTGGGAACAGGCAGTTTCTGGCAGCTGGCTGTCTTTGCGTGGAGTTTGCCGTTGCAATGGGACTTTTTGTTCTACGGATCTGATTGAAGAACAGGCGCTGTTGAAGAACAGGAGAACAGGTCTTATGAGGAGCAGCTGAGGGAACTGGGATTGTTCAGCCTGGAGAAGAGAAGGTTGAGGGGAGACCTTCTCACTCCCTACAACTCCCTGAAAGGAGGTTATAGCCAGGCGGGGTCAATCACTTCTCCCAAGTAACAACGCAACAGGACAAGAGGAAATGGCCTCAAGTTGTGCCAGGGGAGGTTTAGGTTGGAGATTAGGAAAAACAACTTTACCAAAAGGGTTCTCAGGCATTGGAACAGGCTGCCCAGGGAGGTGGTGGAATCGCCGTCCCTGGAGGTACTTAAAAGCCGGGTGGACGTGGTACTGAGGGACATGGGTTAGGGGTGGTTTTGGCAGTGTAGGTTTATGGTTGGACTCGATGATCTTGA
The DNA here is from genome assembly GCA_013398295.1 of Chionis minor. Classification (NCBI taxonomy): domain Eukaryota; kingdom Metazoa; phylum Chordata; class Aves; order Charadriiformes; family Chionidae; genus Chionis; species Chionis minor. The sequence goes on from VZSF01009119.1 coordinate 326,074, forward strand.
AGGTCTCTTCCAACCCAAGTCATTCTATGATTCTATGATTCTAAGGGAATGGTGTATTAATGGATAATTTCCCTGATGCTGAGCCCTGAGCCCTCTCTGGTCATAAAAGTTTTGCACTTCTAATGAGGGCTGGATTCCTTATCGTCTTCCTCCAGAGTGAAGAATATAATTTCTGTGAATAGATTTATTAGGGGAATTAGTTGCCAGGTACTGAAAGACAGATGACAAAAGGAAATCCAAAAGCTGAAGAATGAGTGCGAAGGAGGTCTAAAAGCTGGGAGATGGTGCTGGAACAGAAGTTTGAGTATCCTCTAGGTAGTTTGTCTCTGCTTACACTCCATAATAAGTCATTTTCTGAGGGGTTTAGAAACAAGTAACATATGTCATTTGTCAATCTGTGCGTTGTCTTGATAGCTGAATTAGACATATAGATTCTCATAAGTCAGGGAGCCTGGGAATGGTGGAGTCTGAGGAAGAAGTTTTCATGTCTGTAGAGTTTTGAGGTACTTTCTTGTGAGTTCCTTCACAAACAAGGCCAGAGGCAGAAAGTATTCTTAATTATTTGTTTGTTCCACCAGACCTACCTGAGCAGCTTACGCTAGAACTGTATGTTGGAAAGTGTTGGAAATATTCCCCAGTCTTTTGGATTCAATATATCTCAGAGTTGTCCTGGACAAAACAGCGTAATCCAGTGGTTCATCTCTTCTAGGGAGGAATTGAAGCAAAATGAGGTTGAAGTGTTAGTAGTGGATCTCAGGTGCCAGTGAGCTCCTAATAGGACATAGATAATTCTCTGCATCCCATTATTCATGGGGGACGGGTCGGGGAAATATCTGGAAGAGAAGCAGAAGCTTTGCTTAGAAGCAGTCAACTTTCTACCTTGCCTTATCTACCTTGGAGAAAATGTTGGTGAAGGCAGAAGAGGTTGCGAAGGGAAGCAGGGTTAACCGAGGTTTTGACATTCAACACACAAAGAATTGTACTTCATGTCTGTATCCTGCGAAAGGTCTGATCCGTGCAGAACATTATGACTTCTCCTCCCTTTGCTGTTCCTGTGCCCCCTTTATTAGCACTGGAGGAACTAATGGCTTTTCTCTTCTGCAGCTGGAGGTGGAGATGAAGGTCCTGAAGTCTCAAGAGTGCACAGCCGAGCAAAGTACCGTCATCACCAAGGAGGAGGTTGACACGCTCAGGTAGGCACCGCAAGGGGAATGCTGAGAAGATTTTACTCTTTTCGGTGGAAATAATGGGAAGGGAAATGTCCCGGGTAGTTTCACTGCCTGCTCCGGTTATTGCCATCTTGTGGAAGAGCACCAGATGTGGGACCTCACCCTGCTGCAGTGCATGAAAGCGTGTGTGTATGGACTGTGTCCGTAGGCGTCCATCAGAACGTGTCTTCCTGGTAATTCTGAAGTAGGATGTTCTCTTCCCCAGCACACTTCTTGCTTTTTTGACAGCTTTTATGGACACGAGAAATCCATGAAGCGTTAACAGAAAGCCTCAGCCCCTGATCTTTCCTGCATTTAGACACTTTATAAGCTTGTCTGTCTTTTGTGAGGCTGCAGGCTCTTTTCTTTAGTGTTTGGGGTCTCTTGCTCTCAGTTAATTCATAACACTGGCTCCTGCATCACTATTCCCCCCGTTGACTTTCTTTCCTGTGGGAACAGCATTGCTGTTTGTTTCTTATTTTGAGCAAATCTCCACTGTAAATACAGGATCTGGTGGCATGCGTGTGAAGAGGTTTGGAATCCAGCTTTTGTAACACTGATGCGTGTGTAGCACTGGAGATAAAAGAGGGATGTTTCCCCTGGTGCATTGCTGCAGATGGCAGAGGGGCACCTGTTGTGATTCTGTGAAAGAGGAGTTACAAAACAGCATTTTAGCAGAGAATACATGAGCATTTACAAAAGCTGTAGTGAAGGTAGACGACCTTTCCACATATTTATTAAACCATTTACAGTTTCCATTCCAAAGCAGGTGACACAATAAATAGTGAGTGCAGAAAAGTTCATCTGTTTCTGAGTGTTTAATAAAGTTCCTTTTATTTAAACTGAGCAAATCAGATCTTGACAGGCTGAATTTTTTATTCTCAGCTGATGTAAGACTTTGTCTGGAGTTTCATTTCTTAATTCTTTTATATTTTTAGCTCCATCACTATAAAGCGTTAGTGCCTCATAGGACTGAAAGCACGATTTTGCAGCAAGCAGAATCTTGCAGAAGGCAGAAATTACTGGCCTGTACGTTATGACTTTGCTCCTGTGCTTTGCCTCTGGAGCTTGTTTTTATGGCTTTGAAAGCCCAGTTCCATAGCAGGGGGAAGGTGTTTGAAAATAACACATGTTCAGCTAAGCTATTCCAATATGTTTTAGGGCTGTACACCTAATCTTGGGGACTTACTCCTATAGTTCCTTCAAGGTGGTGTAATAGTTCTGAAGACCCCAGGCAAACATCTCCCTTTTTTATTCTATCGCATGGTTGAGTTCCGGTAGAGGATAGAACGCCGTGGCTTCGGCTTCCCTTTTTCAGGGGGATAAACCTGTCTCCGTCTGCTTTTGTGTGTTGTGGGTGTTTGAACCGAGCTCATTGGGGTTTTGCCTTTGCTAAGGCACACTAGACCCTCTGAAACCTGACGTTTGTGCTGCTGCAGAAGTGTTCAGCACCTCCTCAGCAACATTAAACCTGATTAATATTACGCCTCCGTATCAGGAGAGCCAGCATCCTCTTTGCTGTCTTCCGGGAGCTGAAGGTTTTCCGAGTATTTCTGCGGTGCCCCCTGGGTCTCTGCCTCCCCGGGCTGGCGTGGACTGCAGCACCCTTCATGTCAGAGACGTTCGATCTCTTTATTTTCACCTCCCAGACTCATTATTTGGTGTTTATCTTCACTGAGCAGCATTTGCTGTCTATTCAGTGAGCAGCTCCGGGAGCAGCGAGTGTAGGGGGAAAACAGCTGGATTGCCACACAGTCCAGCACCGCTTCCTATTGCGGAAGGCTCTTGGCAGTGGGGATGGAGATGTCTGGCTTTGCCCTGAATTTAAACCTATTTCCTGAGCTGGGACAGGCGGAACCCCCAAGTACCTGCTTGTTACCGGATCGTGGCGTTACCTTCTGCTCAAAGGCAGCCCTAAAACCCTCTAGATGATGTTTTCTTCCTCTCTCTTTTTTGTTATTAAAGAATTTCTTTGACTGCTAACCTCATCTCTCTCCTCCTTTCATGAAACTGTGTCAAAGCCTCCACACAAAGCATGACAGGAACACAGACCCATTCCCAGTAAAGCCGCTGGTGGTGCAGAGCCATTCCCCAGTGGTGAGCCGTACGCTGAAAGCTCTTTCAGCAAAGAGGCTAAGAAGCTTCTGCACTTGTTTCATGGCCATATTTCTGTCTTTTCTTCTCTCTCCCCTTTCAGTACCGTGTGCCCTGAGGCTATGGATGCGCCGAGGCCACAGTCCTGCCATCTCCTTCCAGGCTGGTTTTTCTATCGCTTTTTACTGAACCGCTTTTTGTTGTTACGTCGGATTTAAATACTTGTGCCAGGCCGTGATGCTAGTCATTTAGCTACAGAGCTGTTCCAAAAAAGCACGGATTTGTGTGGTGTCAATCACCCTTTTCACTGCTCAGCTCTAACAGTGGATGCGCTGGTGCACAGTGTTCTCTGTCTGCTGGAGGTGTCTTCGCCGGTGAGCTGGTTCCTGCTCCTTTTTCCTTACTGTTGGCTCCTCTCGCTGCTTCAGGTGTCTCCGCAGACTCTCTGTGTCCTCGAGAGGACCACTTTACTCCATTTCACATAGCTGCTAAGGAGGAGTGAGCAGCACGAGCTCCACTGTTACTCCTTCCTTCTACAGACCGCTGCCAGGAATTAATTGTGGCAGAAAACAGGGGGAAGAACGCAAACTTACAAATTGGAAGGTGGGGGGAAAAAAAAATACCACAGCGTATGAGGGAGTTATTTCCATTTCTGTAGTTTATTGTGGTCTTTGAAATTCCATTAACCTACAGTACGATGCGTCTGCTCTTCTGGACTGAGCCCAGCCTCTCCGGTTAGCTGTTGTCAGGAAGGAATGTGAAAAATAGAGGAAAACCAGCAGAAGCCAGCAAGGGGAGCGTGCAGAGCAGGAATAGACCGTGAGCCTCCAGGCGTTTCCATATACGCCCTGCGGTTAGAAGCTAACTCCTGAAAACAAAAGCAGGAGAGACATAAAGGAGAAAAAATATCTATATTGATCGTTTGAATCTGTATTCACCTCCTGCGAGTGAATGAGAGCTTTTAAAAATGTATCTTTTGTCGCATTTTTCTTTAGTATGGAAAGTAAATTTCCAGCGAAAAACTTGAAAGACTTTATCAGTTTTTCCTCCTTCTCTTGAGAACAAAGTGCTCTTTCGTCAGACCTTTTATAACTTTAAATGTGAAACTCTCTCCTGGCATCATCGTTTCTGAAGAGACAATAAAAGCCGGTGCTAATGCTGTCATTTCTCACACTTCTTGCTGCTCCCTCTGAAATCATATTTGTTTATATTCTGCAGATCTTACGAAAAGAGAAAGTGGTCAAACCACTGAGTTCGTGCACCGTGGGGTACAGCAAAGCGGAGAGCGTCTGGGCATTAGCACCTTTAGAGGGAAGGTGATAACTGTGCAGAAACCAGTATTTCAGAACCTATAAATAAAAGTCATATATTTAAACAGAACTTCACTAAAGACTTAAGTGGCAAGAGCTGAAGGACCTTGTCAGGTTTGTTCAGGTTTGGAACAAATCTGAACTTTTTCTTTCTGCTGTCAAGCTGCAACCCCAGTAAATCCTAAATGTTTTCTGTGGATTTAGTGACTGGGTAGAGTTACAGTAACTCAAAAGAAATTCATGTCCTTGCCAATGCCTATTAGTCACACTTGCTGGAATTCTGTCTGCTCTGCTCCTAACACCATCTCAATGCCATCTGGATCCCTTAATAGCGTCTTCCCAACACATACATTTTCTGCTCCATTCAATAGTTTCCTGTTCAGCAATAGCTTTTCCACATGGCCATGTCCTCTTCGCAGATGGGGCCTCAGTGAGACATGTCCTCCTCGGTGATACCCGCGCTGCTCTACAGGCAATCGCATAACACGTCCGAGAACATTAAAAATGAATAAAAGAACGATAAAAGGGTGATGGTGGGCAGTTGTTGCTGGTTAGCTCCACCAAAAAGCTCTGGGCTGAGACAGACTTTTGGAAGTGCCTCGATGCTGTTGAAAATCAGATTCCTCCTTCTGCCTTTCTAAAATAGGAGCAGCCCAGCCTATCTCTCGAGCAGCCATCGCTCACCATCGAAGCACTTCTTGGACAGACTGAACGTGCCCAGTGGGGTGTCTCCTGGTTGTCACAAGCGTCAGTTCAGGATACCTGAGGCTGCAGGTTTTCTTTTGGAGGGTTTTTTTTTTTCCCCTCTTCTAATTTGCAGTGGGGGCAATATAAAGCTCAGTTTTCAAAAGTGAGGGAATCCGCCAGTCCGAGCACGTGCCGCTGAATCTGTGTTCTTGCATTCAATCTGATCTTATGAACGGCTGTGGAGAAGGCTTCAATTTACCTTGTGCCTGTGGAGCCTTCGTCTCTGGGTTAAGCTGTCTTCATCCGATGCAGGGAAAGTCTTAGACTCAGGAATGTGAAGAGATCTTTGCTACAGTTCAAATATTTCCACGTTTTCAAACCCCTGTATGGAGAAGAAGTTAAATTTTCCAGAAATGAATCCGAATGATTTTTCCCTGTATCGCAAGACTTGAGAATGGTGTCAGTAGTGTGGAAAGTAATTGATGGTTCCTCCTTCCTCGTGCCACAAGGTTGCTTTTAAAATGGGCACCGGCATCCATTCTGGTCCAGACATGAAGTTGATAGATGGTTGTGCTCTACCCAGATGTTCCTGTACGCTGCTTTTTGTGGTTCTCCCACGAATTTATCTTCTTCCTACCTGAAAGTAACTCCCCCATGTAACAGGTCGAGGTTTGCAAGCTGGTGATAAAATAGCATCCCCTGTCTTGTGCGGGTGTCCCTGGGCAGAGAGAGCGCAAGCCGCGTGCGGACGGAGGCTGCCTCGGTGGATGCTGCTGCCTCCCAAAGCAGTGCGCAGTTGGCCCTGTACCTGAATTTACGTAAATGAAAGAATTCAAGTGCCAAGCAAGTAAATATTTTTCAATATTTGACTGCCGTATCTTAACCACCAGCTGCAAATGCTTTGCCGTGTTTATATATAGATAGGATTTCCCTCGCTTCTCTCTCTTTGCCATTGGGAAGAGCTTCCCAGGGCTGGAAAGCAAAGCTAGAATAGCACAAACTGTTTGCTAATGGTTCTTAATGCTTTCCCACTGGAGATCCAGGACACTTAACAGTGTTAAAAATAGGTTAGAAGAGGGATAAGTAGTGAAAGCACTAGTCAGTCCTAAAAACCTCTCTGCTGCAATGTTCCCTGTCTTCAGTGCAGAGGAAGCAGCAAGGAAAGTCTCCAAAGGGCGCAGAGGAGGGGAGCTCGGTGGGCTGACTTCCCCAGCGCCCGGCGGGGAGCTCCACACGGTCTGGGAAGGAGGATACCCAGTGACACCCTACCAGCGGGATGTGGGGAGGGAGGATAGCCAGTGATACCCCATCAGCAGGATGCTGGGAGGGAGGATATCCAGCGATATCCCAATAGCGGAATGCTGGGAAGGAGGATACCCAGTGACACCCTACCAGCAGGATGCTGGGAAGGAGGGTACCCAGTGACACCCCACCAGTGGGATGCGGAGAGGGAGGATACCCAGTGACACCCTACCAGCGGGATGTGGGGAGGGAGGATACCCAGTGACACCCTACCAGCGGGATGTGGGGAGGGAGGATACCCAGTGACACCCTACCAGCGGGATGTGGGGAGGGAGGATACCCAGTGATATCCTAACAGCAGGATGCTGGGAGGGAGGGTACCCAGTGATATCCCAACAGTGGGGTGCTGGGACGGAGGATACCCAGTGAGACCCCACCAGCGGGATGCTGGGAAGGAGGATACCCAGTGACACCCCACCAGTGGGATGCTGGGAAGGAGGATACCCAGTGAGACCCCACCAGCGGGATGCTGGGAAGGAGGATACCCAGTGACACCCCACCAGTGGGATGCTGGGAAGGAGGATACCCAGTGAGACCCCACCAGCGGGATGCTGGGAAGGAGGATACCCAGTGACACCCCACCAGTGGGATGCTGGGAAGGAGGATACCCAGTGAGACCCCACCAGCGGGATGCTGGGAAGGAGGATACCCAGTGACACCCCAACAGTGGGGTGCTGGGAAGGAGGGTGCCCAGTGACACCCCACCAGTGGGGTGCTGGGAAGGAGCAGGAGCCTGAGGGACAAGCCCAAGGGTGACCTGCTGGGGCAGAGGCTGTGGAGTTCAGCGGTGGGACCCGCGTGCTCCTGCGCGGTGCCGCTTGCCAGACCCGTGGTCGGGTATGTCCACTGCCCGACTGGGCTGCGAATCCTGCCCTTGCCTCACTGAGGCACAAACAAGTTATTGGATCTTAAGACTGCAGGTGAAATAGCATAAAAATACAGTGACTTAAACCTACCCTTGTTACAGCTCGCTTTGTCTTGGACCTTTGTGAAATGGTTTCTTGCTATGAATGATTTTTAAAGGGCATCAAAGAGGTCTGAGCTTAAACCTGCACCTGGAGAGAAGTTCTGCAGGCAGATAACGGCAATGTCACAGCTTATTTGGGAGGCTGGATGGGGAGACATGTGGTCTAAATTAAAATTCAGCATCTCGAGTATGGAGAAAGTACTGACGAGAGTCCTGTGTCTGGCTCTGACCTTTCGGTAGCTGCTGCGTTGTTGTTCCTCGGAGAAAAACGTTGCTCTTCTTGTGGCCTGTTCTGCAATCCATTTAGAAACACGCCGTTAAAAGCATTAATTCCAATTTGAATTTCCATTTTTTCCGACCTTTTCAGTCTCCTGCTTCTTCAGCATCCTCCATCCCCGCTAGCTTTGCGTCTCTTCTGGAAATTATTGATGATCTTCTTTAATGGCCTAGACAATGCTAAAAGCTGCTCCTCGACATTTTAGAAGCTTCCAAGAGTGGAAAAAAGATGATACTTTATAATATCTGAAAATTACCAGCAGGGGTCGGGCTTACAAATAATTTAAGCACTTCAAGCTGCATATTTATGAAGGAGACATTTCTGTGCTGAACATGTTGTAGATCAACCAGCTGCTATGGAAAAGTTTGTAACTTTTGCCCAGTGACTAAGAGGGATGACTTCTTAGTTTTACCTGAAATTTCTGTTGCATAATTTTGGGATATTGGCAGATGGGTGCATTGTTGATTGTCACGGTACAAGGATTTTCAGCTTAATTTAGGTCATTTAAAAGTGAGGGTTATCAAGCAAGATAATTAATTTTTAAAAAATATTCTGGAAAAGGATTCTGAGAAAATTCGATGCAAAGATCACTATGAATATGCATTAGTTGCACAGTTAATCCCAGGAAGTTAACATGCGAAAGGTGAGGTTCTTGAAGCAGCAGTAAGGTTTTTGTGCTCTGTACTTGAATTCAAGCAAAAATCTTATACCGAATGTTTTATAATAATATAAACCTGCCTAACAAGTTTGATAGAGTTCTCTGAAGGATTCAACAATCATTTGACTGAGGCCGATAGGGTTTATATAATATATTTGACCTTTCAAAAAGCTTTGAGCCAAAGAATCATAAAATCGTAGAATCATAGAATGACTTGGGTTGGAAGAGACCTGCAAGATCATTGAGTCCAACCATAAACCTCCACTACCAAAACCACCCCTAACCCATGTCCCTCAGCACCACGTCTGCCCGGCTTTTAAATACCTCCAGGGATGGCGACTCCACCACTGCCCTGGGCAGCCTCTGCCAATGCTTGACAAACCTTCTGGTGAAGAAATTCTTCCTAATATCCAATCTAAACCTCCCCTGATGTGACTTGAGGCCATTTCCTCTTGTCCCTTGTTCCTTGGGAGAAGAGATTGACCCCACCTGGCTATGACCTCCTTTCAGGGAGTTGTAGAGAGTGAGAAGGTCTCCCCTCAACCTTCTCTTCTCCAGGCTGAACAATCCCAACTCTCTCAGCCACTCCTCATAAGAGTCACAAAAAAACTTTGCTCTGCTGGAATAAGAAAGAAGGTTCTTCGCTGGATCAATACGAATATAAGAATCACAGAGGTCGCAAGGTTGGCTGGCTGTCCCAGTGTCCTCTCTGCAGGGCTGGCCAGCGCTGGAGGACCATGCGAGTAGGACAAAGCTACTGGGGTGCTCTCCTAACTTATAGAGCCTTGGCTCCAGGATTTCCTGAGCCAGAAATAATACAATGTCTTTTTATTTTGTAAAGCTTCATGCATTTTTCTTCCATTAATTTGCTTATGTAATAACAAGGCGAAAAGATGGTAAATCCAAGAACAAATATTTTCACGGCACTGAGGGTTTTCCATGAGGGCCTAGAATGGTTTTTATTGGGAACTTTTTGTCAAACACTAAGAGGAGTTTGTGAGTAGTGAGGTGACAGAATTTGAGATAATATGAAATTATCCAGCTTATCAACCTGTTCAGAGTTTTGGAAGAATCTTCTGATGTTGCTCGAGATGAGAAAGGACGTTGTACGTCAATAATTGCAAAACCCATGCACATAAGAAAAAACGCCTTTGCTTTTACTCCCACAATAGTGGGCTCTAAATGAGCTGTTGTCACTCAAGAAAGAGATCTTACGTTATTGGGAACAGTTTTCTAAAAATATCAGGTAAGTGCTCTGTAGTTAAAAAGACAAATAGAATTCTAGGAATTATGAGAAAAGAAGTTGAGAATGAAACAGAAAGTCTCATTATACCACCGAGTACATCCGAGTGCTGTTTGTAGTTCTGACTTTTCTCATCGCAAAAAGTCTATATAAAACTTGCAGAAGAACAAGGAAGGGCAATAAAGATGAGGAGAAATATGGAAAATCCTTGAGGTGAGGCAAGACTTAAATTGCGATTCTTCAGGAAATAATAGAGGAGGCCTGTAAAGTGGTATGGAGAGGGGAGTACGGTACAATTATTCACAACTTTTCATAGCAGAACTAACAGGCCCTCAGTGAAATAATCACATGTGAAGTATAAACCAAAATGAACTAATTTTTCATACAGCACATAATTAAATTGTAGAACTTACTGCCAAGGAGTGTTGTGAAGGCCAAAAGTATAAATCAGATCAAAAAGAGATTTGATGCACTCATGGAGATTTTAGCCGTTGGTGGTTATTAAACATGATGGTCTAAATTCAGTCTGTGATTCAGGAAGTATCTGAGTTGGATTTGCTTTATATTCAAGTTGTATATTTTTAATATACTTTTACAAATTTCATCATACAAACTTGTATCTTTTAGTCACGTTTTAACTTCCCCAGCGGCGTAACTGTGTGGCGCTGAATACAGGAATAATCTAATACAGCTTGTGATTTCCTGGTTTACTTGATTATTTGTGGTGGCACTGTATGGGGACAGTGTCTATTAACTTTCCCTTCTTCTCCAGGCTGAAAATTGAGGAGCTGGAAGCTGAACGCAGCAAGCTGGAAGAGCAGAACCGATCTCTCGAGATGAAACTGGAGAAGCTGACTCTGCAGGTAGGAGATGTGGAGCTGGAAAGCTGCTGGAGAGCCTGAGGTGGCCCATTCTCCATAGCTGTTCCCCCAGATGGGCCGGAGCGCTCACAGCATGCAACTTCACTTCCCTCTATCTGGACAAGGCATTTTTCGGAAGCTTTTGCAAACTGCACCAACACACCTGTGTCTCTGACCGTAAAACTGGAGTGTTTCGATGTCGGATGCAATCGCACAAATGCAGTTGTCTTTTGCAGTGCCTTTGCCTGGAACTTCTTCTTTTTCTTCTTGAAGCCTTAAAAACTGTTCGGTTTTAAATAACTCCGCTACCGTAAGTTGTCTGTCTCCAAATTCATTCATTCCAAAGCCAGAGCGTAGACAGGGCTGAACAGCTTGGAGCCAGGGTGAAAATTTGAGCTCCATTGGTACTGACGACTCCCCTGCTGCTCTCAGCGGTGGACGCAGAGGCCATCAGTGTGTAGCCTCGTTGGGTGGTAGTTTTCCAAGCCAGGAAGCATCAGTGCTATTGAGAAGGTGACATCTCCAGGTCATGGTCACAGAGAAGCAGAAGGTGTGGGGTCAGAGGGATGAAAGGGCTCATTTCTTTTGCTATGCTACCGTGGGTGTTTTACATTTTCCTGAGGTAGTGCTGTCCTGTATGGCAGAAAGTCTTCGGCCTTTTGCTCGGGATAGATCCAGGAAGTCCCACCATCCTTGAAGGAGGGCAGGGGCCCCTGCAGCGGTGGAGTGGGCTGCCTGTTCAGCCAGCTCTTTTTCTGGGAGCAGCTTTCCTGTGCAGAGGAGGGGCATGGGAGTTGCCTCAAGCTTTTATAGTGTTTGCTGTTCGAAAGGTGCTGGAGCAAACAAGAACCTGAGGCTGGTTGTTTAATCAAAGCCCATCCTGCTCTGAGCAGTGTTATCTCTCCCTTCTGTTCTCTCTGATATGCTGAATACTTTGGCATTGTAGCATTTCGTTCTCTTAATTTTTCTTTCTTTCTCTCTTCTTTTTTTTTCCCACATTTTTGTGTAAATTGCTTCATGGTAGAAAACCTGCAGGTTTGAAATTACTCAGTTTTCAGACAGACCATTGATTTTATCTTGACACCTATTAGAGGCGAATCAAATCTTTTTTTTTTTTTATTACCAATTCCTAGAGACAGGGGAAGTGACAGCTTTGATAAAGCAGGGAGCTAAGAGCTGCTGAGCATCTCTGCTGAGCCATGTTTAGTGTGAAACCTGTCACCCGGCTCTCCTTTAATTGGGTTTCAGTCATCAGAAGGAGATGAAAGCTTTGGGCTGGTGTTTGGATGTTTAGGTCTCCAACAAACACAGCAGCAGCTTTGGTTTCGGAGCAGATTACAACTCACTGAGGTCACATTTAATCTGCCAACATTCTCTTACAATGGCTGCTGGCTTTCCAAGAAGGCCTGACCAGGGGAACTCCCTGTTTTCTTTGTGATGTCTTGAGATGCTCTATTTTGATTGCTCATACTGCTCTTGCTATGCCAAAACACCAGCCTTTTTAAATGGCACATTCTAAGAGGAACGGTCCGAAGTCTTCAGCGTAGTCTTGCTGATTGTCTGCCTTCTGGTCCTCAGTAGAGGAGGTTACCAGCAGCTAACGTTTGGATAGCTGAGCTTTCACAGCGTGGAAACGTCATGGGGTGATAGGAACAGGATGGGACCCTTCATACTGCAGGAAAGCTACTATACAGTAACAGTTGTACTGTCCACCAAAAAGGCTTGGAAAGCTCATGCCAGGATCCCCATGACCTACCTCATGGACGGCGCTCGCTCTTTGAATGCAGTGTTGTGCAGGTGCAGGCTTTGTGGAGGGAGTCAGGGGGAACAGGAAGGACCTGTAGATAGAGCAGAGTCAAAATGATATGGGAAGGATGTAGGTGTGGAAACACGTAGGTGTGGAAAAAAAGAAGGAAGGTGGTCATCTGGCTTAGCAGGTCTAGGAAAGAGAAAGGAAAGTCCCCCAAAAGGCTAGTTAGTGAGCTGAATTAAGGTCATCATGCTCTTACACCTGCTTTGCCAAGGCTGAGGACGTGGCTTTCGTTCTTTATTTAGCAGGAGGTAAATTCCCCCTTCCTTAGCTTCTCACTTAACTTGTGTCTTAGAGGACTGGATGCCAAAAGCAGCTTCTCCAAAAGAGGAGGAGTAGAGAGGAAGGCATAAACACGGCAATATGTAAGCGGAGTGCTAAAATGTCAGTAATGATCAGTGTGTGCCCACCTGAATGGTCAAGATTTCAGAGCTCCTGAGGGGGGACAACATCAGCCTGTCCATGTTTTATTCGCCTTGAGAATCAAGTAACTTGACAGGCCAAGCTTAGAATGACTGTTGTTATAAACACCTTGGGAGAAGTTTCCTTACACTGGGAACCTACCAAGTAAAAGATAAGCTTTGCAATTCACCTCTTCTATCGATGCTGAGCAAATACGCTGGAAATATTATTATACACTCAGATAAGGTCACTGAAATGTTGCTAGTTTGACATGTTATTTATTCCCATGTCTGAAAGAAATTACTGGGAAACGATGGGTTAAAATAACATCTCTTTATCACAAAGGGAAAGAAATGGCAAGACAGACTTTATATACAGAAATCACAAGAAGATTTTACTGAACGGAAAGATGATTGAAATTACAAACATGGGAAAAGCACGGCATCAAATCAAATAAAGGTGTAAGAGAAAGTAGGGGATGACATTAAACAAGGTAGGATGAGGGTGATTTCTGGCAAATCTTTATCTGCAGTTCCTTCTTTTTTTTTTTAAAAAACAACTCAGACTTTCTGGAATTGTATCTACTAGTTGAAAGATACATAGAAGGGCTGTATTAAAATTGTGAATTTTGAAGAGGAAGTATGGGATTGGGATGTAGCGTCAAGGCTTTGACTGCTTCACACTGGACTGAAGTTGAGTTCACAAAACTGCGCGCGGTGCATGAAATCTGGGGAGATGTGGCTAATGCTTGGTAATGAAAAATGCCAATGTTTGGCTGTATTGATGTGTGGAAAGGGGCAAAGCTGCAAAAATGTTTGCCTCCTTTCACATCCTTTTGTATCAGAATGTTGGCACGTGAGTTTTGCTCATTTCTGCTTTGGGTATTGATACCAACCACCCGCTTTGGGAGCTGCAGGACCTGAGGGACTGGCCAGAGGGCAAGCGAGCACGTGGGAAGGTACTTCTGTGTTAGGTGCGTGATTCACGCTGCCTGAGCATGATTATTAGCAAATAATTACTTGCTGTTAATAGCAAATATTTGCTATTTAGCAAATAAATTAGCAAATAAAGAAATGGCGATACTGGTAGCTATCCACAGCTGTGTGTAGAACATCTGACATCTCTTTGTATTCTGTGCTTGTGTGGGGACAGCTTGAATTATGGCTGAAGGCACTTTCCACCTCCACACACCTCTTCTTCCAAGCCCCCCCCGGGCTCTTGACACCTAGCTGCAAGCTGCATTGATTTTCCTTCACCGCTATAAAGACTTTAGCATGGATATTACTCATTGGTCAGGTCTTTACTGCTAATAAAAACCTCAGATTACAAAAACACGAGAAATGTTGGAACTGCAGAGAAATGACACCCTGCTGAGGGTGCCTCCCCACGCCCAGGACAATAAGAAAAAAACATTTGAACTGTGGCTCAGGAGAGGGTTTCAAATAACATATGAAAAGAGTGGGTTTAACCGGACCATTTTATCTCCTCTCTCCAACCATTCTGTCTTTCGATGAAGGAAAAAAGAGGCTTCCAGGAAGGCAAATGCGCTGTTCGTGCTTGGCCAGCGGTGGGCAGCCTTGCTGAGCTTTCAGGGCAAGGTTTGGTTTGGTTGGTTATCCCAAATGAGCTGGACCATCTTCCCGAGCTGCTGGTGGAAAAGTGCAACTCGGTGCCAGGCACAAAAGAGACTGATCCAATCAGTGCTTGTGGGATAAAGTGGGAGGAAAGACTTGTGAGGAGTGTTCAATTAGCATTTCTTACTGCTAGGAGCCTTGTGTTTACAGGCAACCAAGCGGATGTGAAGTGTTCCTTATGCAAATACTACTCTCCTGCTTTTCCTGCTCTCCTCTACTCTTCGAGCTGAAGGAGAAGAGATTCTTCAAGTTTGGCTGCTTCAAGGAAGATTGATTAAAATCAGCTGCAGTTTGACTTAATTGGATCCATATGCTTGGAGAGGGAGCAGGACTAGTTAGAAGTCCTCGTAATTAGTTCACAGCTGGTTGGTGAGAAAAATGAAACTCCAGTTAGAGTTCAGATAAGTGGATCTGTGCAGATTAGAGGCAGGGAGATGTTTTTTACACTGACATGTGTTTGGGCTTGAAAATCACCTCTAGTCCCATAGCCAAGCTAGTGGCCTTATCCCTTTGAGCACATATATGTGCATTTATGAGGCTAAATGGAAGGAGTCTTCATTTTCTTGCTCGTTTCTGCCTAAATGGAATCACCTGTGGATGCTGGCAGTCAAGGAAACCTGAACAGGATCACAGAAAGTGGGGAGAAGATCTTGGGGATGAGGTGAGACCCTACAAAGGTAGTTTATCTGTGTGAAAGCTTTGTGGTTTGGCACAAACTCTGAACTGATCAACTTTCAGTGTGACACCCTTGGTCACACTAATAGCTACTTGTGTTTAGCCTTTCTGTTGATCAGTACTTTAACGGCAATACTTATAAAAACGCAGTATTATTCTTGCATATTGAAATAATTTATTTTTGCCAATTATCTCAAAGAGCTTGGAAAGAGCTGACTAGCTACATAGCACGGGGACAGTCAGCAGAAGACTTCCCCCAGCCAGACAGTGGTATTTATGCTAAATTTTGCTGTTGGAATAGGAGGGACTGAATTCCCTATTACAATGTCTACGAAGGAGCTGCCTGAGAAAAGCATACTAAACATACTAACGAGGTCATGCTGACATGACTTTATTAATGTGTTTTGAGGTGTTCATTACTTCATGTGTGGTAGTTCCTTTCTAAATGTCTAACTTCGCTGTCATTATCAATTATTTTATGATTTCAGATATTAATCTGGTTAAATTAAATCTTGGTTTCTTCCAGGCTTTAAATTGATTATTTTTGCACAAGTTAAAGTGTAAACCACTCGTCCACTTTGGTGATAGTTGACGCCGTAATGATTTGAAGATAAGAAATAAACAAATTATTGAAGCAGAAATGTTATAATTTTTTTTTAGTAAGAGTAGCTGGTATAATTGGTAAAGTTAGACGCAAGTGGAGCAAGTGTCTGAAGATTTGTCCTATTTGTCTGCTTTAGGTCATTTTAATTGGCCTGCCTAAGCTAGTGTGGACTTGTGGTGGCTGGTCCCACCAAAGCAGGAGGCTCTGTGCAGGGGGGGCTCTGCCGGGAGGGTGGGTGGCTGTATGAAGTTCTCTAGAAGTCTGTGGAGGAGACTCCTATGGACTGTGGAGGTGCTGGGGCACCCAGAGCGCGCTCACGTTTCTTTTTCCCCGTATCTCTGCAACTTTTGTGGCTGGGCTGGTGTCCCTCTTAGCCTAGCGCTGTGTTTGGAGGGACTAACGAAACGTCCTGGAGCTGTACCCCAAGTGCAGATTCCTCTGCGCCGTGGACAGGGAGCGTTTCTCCTCTTTAAGCATAAGTGACTCATTTTATGTCTAGGACTTTGGCGGCCAGGCGGTAACTAGCTCGGAGTTAAGTGCCCAAGGCAAAGTTGAGGTCATTTAACAGTCTAACTGTTCATTATGTGACCAGTGAAGAATGATGAATGAATCATTTACACTGTTATAAAACTTAGAGGGACGTTGTCAACCTTTCAAGGTTCTCTGATTGACCTCTCAAATGCTTATGAGTCTTCTCCCTGGATTATCTGGGTGCTTCCCCTTTCACAAACTTCCTGTCCTTTTTTCCTTCATCTGTGCATGCTCTGGTCCACATTAGCCTCTGTGGCACAGCTGGTCCTCACTGAAGACCTCAGGTGATCAAGTTCAGCCCTTTTAAAAAATAAAAAGAGGCTTCTGTAAATGGGTTTGGGCAAGCCACTTGGCATCTCTTCAGTCAGGTATAGCTTTTGGCAAGGCGTAGGAACAAATTTGTGTGCTTCAGTGGGATTTAATTATGAGATAGAATAGCTGAGAACATACAGCAGGAGACTCGGTAAAAAGAAGATGATCTAAGCAGAGAACTGCAGGTCTGGGTCCGCAGAAGGTTGTGTCGTACCGTGTTCATCCAGTACATTGGGTTTCATGGGAGCAGGTGGAGTGGATGGGGAACAGAACGGTTTGTGATCTTTTCCACAGACTCCTGGATTTTATCAGTAACAAGCTCATCTTCTACAGGCAAAGATTATCTTCTAAATTTCACAGGCTGCAGCAAGTCTTCACTGACGTAAGGAAGCCTGTATCTGCTCAAGCGTCTGTTGGCAGAGACCACTCTGGGGGTCGCTCCATAGTTTTGCTCAAAACACCAATGAAAAACACAAGTGACAAACGTCTGCGTTGCCTTGGTTGAATTTATACCATTTCTATTAATTATTGACCCAATGTGTAGCACAGGCATTGCACTCAGGGGTTGGCATTCCTAATTCTTAGCCTCATTGCAAAGGTAGTTTCAGGTATTTGCAGTTACTTTTACACTTCCAGGAGTCTCCCCATGACCGAAATAACTCTGCTGCTCACTGCAAGCATGGAACCTAGACATCGTGGGCCCCTTTCTGACCAACCAGAGGCATGTGACGCTTGCACAGAGCGTTTGAGAGTGTGGGCACAGCGAGATGGCTGTGATTGCAGCGTGGACCGAGCGAATGCGGTGTTGTGGGTGACACCAGCCCTGGAGATGGTGTAGCACGGGCAGTAACGTGCGGGGTTCGAGAAGCGCCGCGGAGTCACCGAGCATCTACTCTGGTGGTTAGCATGGGCAAAAACCTTCACTTAGTGCTTGAGCTGGTTCGGTTAAACCAGAGTGGCAGTGCTTTGCTGTGTAGGTATCTCCAGTGTTCACAGTGAAGTCCTAAGGGTGTTGGATGAAGTGCTACCCAAATGAACGCAAGGGGAAAGAACTTCCCCTACAATGCGCCTATAAATTGTGCTAAAAGGATTGTATGTGTTATTTGGGAGAAAACACCGTGTATCTTGTGCCGTGTGGATTAAGTACTGGAGAAAGTCCTAGAACCGGTGTAAGATGGAAGGAGCGTAGCACCTGCGGTGCTCCAAGCCTTGAGGACTACATGACACCGAATCAACTGGGGCTATGCAAATATTTATACAAGTTAATTCTGAATACATCGCATTTATTAGAATTAACAGGAATTAAAAACATTCTGTGGGAGTAGAGAGAAGTATAAACGTGCCATCAAGTTGTAGATTTGTCATTAGGTGGCTGAAGGAGAAGCTGTTTCTTGGCCTCACTGGCCCTGATAAATGTGATATGCAAAGTGGAAGTCGAATAAAACAAGGACACGCACGGTGCAGACTTGCTAATGTTTGTTAACATCAGGCACCAGGAGTGTGTAGATTCACATTTGTGCAGCGAAATTTTACCAACATGCCCTTTAAAAAATTTTTTTTTCCCCAAGGAATTTGCACACTGAATATTAAACACCTGAAGGTCTATAAATTTTACTGCCAGAGCTGAGGCCGTATTGTTTATTTCATGCAGCACCTTTCTCGAAGTTCTGCAGAAACTGATTAACATTTGCATAATACATTTAACACGACAATCCATAATAAATTCATTAATGTACTTCTGCCGCTGTCTCTGAAAATACCAGCAGTTGCGTGGCGTCACGCAGCTCATTAGATGAGCAGAAGGGGAAGACGGGCGAGCACTGGATTCCCTGAGCGGCTCCGAGCCCGGGAAAGGTCAGTGCGCTGAGCAGCGGTACCCGGGTGGCAGCGCGGGGGGCTCAGGGCAAGCGGGGAGAGAGCTGGGGCAGGGAAAACGTCCCCTGGAAAAGGTCGCTGGACCGGCAGACGTGAAGCACAAACCTTCAGAGGTGGCGTCCATGCTCGAGTCGAAAAATGAGGGACGAGCACAAAATGCAGATGAGGATGCGGCTGCATGGAGGGGGAGTTTGCTGCTAGAGGGCGTGTGTTCCGCAGGGGGCAACCACCAAGACGTTGTTGAAGTCCTGCGGTGGTACGAGAAAGCTGGCTTGAAATAAGCCTTTCTTTTCTGAGCAAGGATTGCAGAATGAACGGTGCGGTTTTAAAAGTTATGCCAGGCTTGGTTGCGTGGCCGGCAGTCACGAAACCACTAAATCCAGGGGTTTTCTCTATGTGTGTGTGTGTGTGTGTGTGTGTACCACGCTCATGAATGGAAGGCATGGTGACAGAGACACCACTCTGTTAGTGTTCTTGTGTGGTAAGAAGAGCAAGGATAGAATCACAGAATCACTTAGGTTGGAAGAGACCTTTAAGAACATCGAGTCCCACCATCAGCCCAACGCTGCCAAACCCACCCCTGCCCCATGTCCCTCAGCACCACGTCTGCCCGGCTGGGAAACACCTCCAGGGATGGCGACTCCACCACTGCCCTGGGCAGCCTCTGCCAATGCTTGACAAACCTTCTGGTGAAGAAATTTTTCCTAATATCCAATCTAAACCTCCCCTGATGTGACTTGAGGCCATTTCCTCTTGTCCCTTGTTCCTTGGGAGAAGAGCCCGACCCCCCCTGGCTACACCCTCCTTCCAGGCAGCTGTAGGGAGCGAGAAGGTCTCCCCTCAGCCTCCTCTTCTCCAGGCGGAACAACCCCCGTTCCCTCAGCTGCTCCTCAGGAGACTTGTGCTCCAGACCCCTCCCCAGCTCCGTTGCCCTTCTCTGGACACGCTCCAGCCCCTCCGTGTCTGTCCTGTCCCGAGGGGCCCAAAACTGAACACAGGATTCCAGGTAGGGCCTCACCAGTGCTGAGTACAGGGCGACCATCACTGCCCCAGTCCTGCTGGCCGCACCATTGCTGGTAGAGGCCAGGATGCTGTTGGCCTTCGTGGCTACCTGGGCACACTCGTGTTCATCTGGCTGTTGACCAACACCCCCAGGTCCTTTCCTTGGGCAGCTTTCCAGCCGCTCCTCCCCAAGCCTGTAGCGCCATGTGGGGTTGTTGTGACCCACGTGCAGGACCTGGCACTTGGCCTTGTTGATCCAATGATATGAGAAAAGGAGTAATTTCAGCTTCAGTCACACGGTCAGCCGTGTAGCGTTGTTTATGAAATGCCCACCCAACGTATAACACTCGCTGCTGAAGAGCAGCAAGGAGCAATCACCCGCAGCTCCTGCGCAAGAAGAGGGTTTCACTGATGGCCCAGAATCATCCTGCAGGTGAAAGCCAAGGCTGGGGAGACAGACACAACCGTTTTAAAAAGAGACTTCACTTTTAAGCTCCTCTAATCTTATTTGTCACGCAGCAAAGGAAAAGCAAAGTTTCAGGAAATGATAAGAGTGACTGTCCCGTTATCGTTTTCTGCTTTTTCTTTGTAGTCATTTGATGGCACGAATTAGTTTTCAGTTGTTCTTTCTACATTTTATGTTATTCTGCCGCTGCTTTGAATTCTGCTGCGAAGTCACAGAAACAAAATAAAAATGCCGTTTAGACCTGTATAGGGAAAATAGCACCTGGCGAGGTTTGTTTACTGCAGCTTTGTACTTTCTATGAACGCCACATCCGTGAGTCACAGCTCGCTCCACGTTAGGCTTTTGGCTTTTCATTACTTGTTATCATTTCAGCCTTTGATGACCCAATTTTTTTTTTTTTATTTTTTTTTTTTTAATTTTTGATTAAAACAAAGTAGCAGGTCACAGTTTTATGCTGGCCGTGTCTCTGCCAGCTCTTCTGTTGTGGTCTGGCTTTTTGCCACTGGTCTATGTAAAGTCAAAGTTTTCAGTAATATTCTTCAGCGGTTTTATCCTTCTGATAAGGAGACTCTGGTTACAGTGCGGGATTTTTCCTCTGCTACTTGGTATGCAGACAACTCGACACCGTCTCTAAGAGACAGAAGACCAGGATGTGTTACCCAGATTATGGAAAAGAAATGAAGTCAGAGTGGAGCCAATTTTTTTGTCTGTGCGTGTGATGGGGAGAAGAGGAAAATCTGCCCGTTTCACATGGCAGCAGAGAGTGGGCAGCAGTCGTAGCGGTGTTAAAATACACCTGAGAAAACGGGGAGATACTCTGAGCTGAGCCACTGATGGAGATGTCGGTGTGCTCCAGAGAAACACCTTTTCTTTGTGTGACCTGTCAGGGGGATTCAAGCGTGTGAGATGTTGATGTAACCCCCAACCCTTCCCTTCGATCAGACCCACCGACCACCTGTGGACGCTTGGAGGCAGAGATCTGTGTAAAGAAAGTGGCTTTGCCCTAAAGAATATCCTCAAACAGTTGAAGGGAAACTTGACGTGCCTCTGTCACCCAAACCCTTGGCATTGAGCAATTGGATCTGCAGTCCCAGCTGGCTGGGGATCAGAGCTCCTGGGGAGACCCGGGGCGGGTTAAGCGGGGAGAAGTAACACCCCAGTGTCAGGGCATCTCTGCCAGTGCATCCTGAACGCGGTCAGATCATGATGCGACCTCTTCCCAGTCTAAGTTTCCAAATTTGCCTCCATTTCCATTTGCTATTGTTTGATAAGACTCGGGAGAGACGTAGATCCAGATGAGTGAGAAAAAAGTGATTGTTTTTGACAGCGTTCCTGCCTAGATTTGAAAGATGGGTAACAGTAGAATGGAAAAGGATGCCTAATCTAGGTAGAAGGGCTGTTCTCTTTAAATGAGGATTAAACAGTCAGGGTGTCAGGATAAGTGAAACTGTGGAAAGAGCGTCGTCTTTGTATCTTGCTTTAAAAATCAGTAGTGCCACAGGAGGCGGTGCTGTGTCTACAGAGAAGTGGCGCTGCCCGTAAAGCCCGGTTGTGTTAAATATGGACGTGAGGGTTCCCAGGTGATCCGTCGCATCCGTGGTTAGCCAGGCATGCGGCTCAGCTCGGCAGGAACGCTGCTGCTTCCCCCGGTCGACGTTTAAGCCCTATGTATCTTAAATAATACAGAAACCGTGCCTGTTCTTTGCATTTTTGGCAGGACATTTAAAAGGAAATAAAAAGTCCCTGAAAACTATCGTGCGTGTTGGACACAACGTAAGATGTTCAGTGGAGATTGTGACCTTTCAGAACAAAGACGCTTCTTTTGAAAAGGGGGTTCATTGTGCTTCTGGCTCTAGTAAGATGAAAAACTTGAAAAACCAGTAACATGAAGGCTGTGCAGCAAAGCCGAGCTCCACGGAGATCCTCTCCTGTATTTTTGGTTGCTTTCCAGTGGATACATCCTTTCTCTCTGTGCAATACTACCACGGCTGCAATCAGTAGTAATTACAGAAATTTTCTCATTTTTATGAGTAGGGGGATGTGAAGAGCTGTTGGCAGGGCAATCTCTGCAAGGGAGCTCAGCTGCGGAGCTGCTTTCCCTCTAGATCCATCACAGCTAGAGTTGCTGACCTTAAGGTTATTTCCCTGGGAGTCAGGGATTGCTCATGGGTTGATCCGTTCAGTTTGCAGGGAAAAGTGTGATTAGATAATGTCCGAGCTGTTATGATTAATATTATCATGGTGGAGCAGCACGAACATTTAAATACAACACCATATATATATATATATGTGTATATGTTTGCAGGCAATTATTAGAATGCCTGCAGTTGTATCTATGTGTAGACGTGACTTGATATATATGGGTGTAAAATCGGAAGTGTCACCTAGATTGTTTCAGCAGAATCTGACTGGAGTGTGGTCCAAGGGATGGTAGCGGTGGCCGAACGGAGAGGGACATAACTGGTCAGGAGGGAGAACAGACGGAGGCTGCGGGCTGGGAGTGCTTCCCCGGACATGCTGCACCCGTGGCAGTTGTGAGACTGTTCACCTAAGGTTCACAGACGTTGCAACGGAGGGGGTAGCAATATCGTAGACGTTCATCAGGGTCCTCTTCAGACGGCTGGTGCAAAGGAGCAGTGATTGTGTAACGCAGGAAATGGTTTCCCTGGTGCTGCCTAGGGGCTGGGCTGTGGGGGCACGTACACACCAACTTCTAGGTCCGAGTAATTTGGGGAGTGAATGTGTAATGTTTTTTGGCTTTTCTGCTTTCCCAGGGTCTTTGATATGTCTGAGTATGATACAGCTGTTGACACTAACCGCTTAGAAGACGGATCTGCATCCACACCTGGAGATTTTTGTGTGGTCCATTCTCTCAAGCATCCTAGAGGGAAAAACACTGGACATACTGCATAATGGACCTGTCGGTCAATTCACCAGTGTATTCCTCCTGAGCCTACCCTTTCATCCCCTGTCTCAGCTCCTCAGCTATTCTGTTCAACTTAATGCCCTTTACTGATGTTGCGTGCTTCCAGGGGATCAAAAAGATATTCTGAGTCCTTTAGATATGTGTGAAAGTTAGAGATGATGCCCTTGTACCGATTTACTCAATCATAGCTGGAAAACTTGTTACTGGGCAAGACTGCTTCTGAAGTATTTATTTCTTTAGGCAATCAGATCAAGATAATGTTGAATTCACTGCTTGGAGCAGTTAACTCAAAGCCCTTCAGAATCCAGTAGGCTGCCCCATAGCCGTTCCTGTTATTGTTTCAGTTTATCCATAAATCTCTCTTATTCTTGTAAATTCTAAATGAAGAGATGACTCTCCCCATCTGAAAAGATTTCACTGCTGCTTGAATTCTCCTTGTACTGGCAGAAAAAAAACCAATTGAGCTTTGAGCTTGAACTGAGAGACAGATAAGATCACCAGGAGATTTCCACAGCAAATGCAGAATGTATTCTTCTCTAATGGATTCTTAGTGCTGTCTGGCAAGTAATTGAATTGCTTGGGTAGGAAGGAAGAGGGGACTGGGTTGCTTTTTCTGTTGGGTTTTGGTTTGTTGGGTTTTTTTAAAGCTCCCAAATGTGTGAGGGTATGAAGTGAAAGGTGGTTTCTCTCCGTGACCCAGGATGTCTGTCAGACATAGGGGGAGCTAATTAAAATGTCACTATATGTACATGAGGGTGATGAGGCAGAAAGGACTGATCGCGTCGTCAATTCACGGGCCTTGTCTGTGTCTTTCCTTCTGTCTCCTCACTGTGAAATCTGCGAGTAATTCCCGTTCTGGGGGTAGGAAGGAGGCCACTGGGTAAACCTGGCCTGCCTGTCTCTGGCATAAAGCAGAAAATAAATTAAATCCAGTCTGGCTTTACTGCAACTACCAAGGCGGTCTCACTCCAGCTGGGCAATAGGAAGGATGCTGTTTCCTCCTGTCCCATCATAGTCAACGCTGCTCCGCTCCGTGTGGCTGGAGCGAGCGCTGGGAGAGGCTGGCACTGGGGTGGGGGGGGAGGTTTCCGCAGCCTGTCCCTTTCCGTCCATAGCACGTGAGGGGACAGAAGCAAAGCAGCGTCCTCCTCTCTCACATCCTTTTGTCCGAAAGTATGAAGTGTGTCCTGGTAAGCCCAGGGAATGACGGGGAGAGATAATAACTCGCCCTTTGGTAGATTCTTTGGAAAGACTCGGGTGGCAAAGAGGTGGTCCAAGCCATACAGCCTGCATCATTGAAAAACACCGAACAACAGCAAAAGGGGGGGAAAAAAGGATGATCATCAGGGAAATTGCTATAATGGTAAGATAATTAGAACACAGAATGATTAACATTAGTCAGTGTGCTGCGTTGGCAAGGACTATGCAAGTTGTCATAATAGGCTTCTTCCATATCAAACGTGTGGTTTTTCAGCGTTCGGTTTAACACTTTCGTGTGACTTTAATAAAGTTCCCAGCTGAAAACAGGCATTTAGTTCCTGTGGAACATTGTACGGTGCTTTTCCTCTCCTACGCCTGCTAGAAGGACCTTCTTGTTTTCACTTTTGCGTCTCCTGATTAGCAAAGGATAAAAGCCACTCTCACCACGCAGCCTTCCGCGCTGTTCGGAATGATAGCCAGACGCGAACTCCTGAGGCGTACCTGCTCTTTCTGTTGCGCCTGATGGAAATGGACTTCCCTAAACAAACCCCTCTCTCAAGTGTTTCATAAAATGGTTGTCGTCTTCTCAAGGAGAAAATACGAGGATTCAGGAGACCCAATGCTGACATTCTCTTCTCAAAAAGACTTTTATAAATGCCTAATGCATCTCCCTGTTTGTCATCCTTACCCTAACGCTTGGAGACCCCCCCTGCCAGCCCTCGGCTGGGACCCCCAGTAAGTCCCTTAGATTTGCCAAGACTAAACTGGTGCAAGAAGCTGCGTTTAGCACCGTCTTTAATCACTGCCTTTGTAGCCTGATTGCGTTTGGAGCAAAACTTTGAACGCTGAATGACTTCAGTGAAACCGTCGTGGTCCCCCATCTCTACCAGTTATTGCAAACTGCGGAACGTTTGTCCTCCTTGACTGCCAGCAACCCCACTTGCTCATGGACCAAGTCATTTGACATTTTCTCTCCTTCCTCTTTCGCTGGTTGCTTCTGACTAGGTTTGTGACATTTTTCCAGGATCTGCAGTGGCTTTTTAGACGTTAGCTGGTGGCTGCTCTCCGTGTTGGGCACTCATGGGAGCACAAGCTGGGCTTTTCCCCCTGCCTCTGCAGAGATCAGCCACATCCTTCGTTACAGCTGATAAAATCTGATGGTGCTTTGTGGCAGAAAATCCCCTGACCTCAGTACTGCTTTTTTTCCCCTCTCACCCCTTTAGTACGTCAATAAAAAACATTTTTTCCTTAAAGAGCAGGAGAGTGCACGGCCCAAATTCTCCCTCCGCTGCAGCGCGCAGCGTGCGGGGCCCTCGGGTCGCCGTAAGAAAGGGCCATGGGAAAGGAATTGCAGTCACGCTGCTGTGCAGTGAATATGTAAAGAGGGTTTGTATTTTGTGGATTATTTTCTCTCTCCTCCTGACCCCACCTCAGATGAAATTCCCCCACTTCATCCGTTGCTCCGGGTTGGGCAATGAGCAGACGGGCTGGAGCGCCGGGAGGAGGCGGTGGTCTGGCGTACGGAGCAGCCGCATCGGCACGGGGGAGCCAGGGCTAATGGGAACAAGGCTGGGAGCAGGAGACGGAGAAATATGGCAGAATAAGATTCATTAGGGATCCGATTCAATAACTGTAAAATGATGAGAAGTTTATGATCAAAGGCTTACTTCAAGCATTTTAATGACACAGTCATTTAATCCGTTTAAAGCAGATAGATAAGGAGTTAAGTGAAATCTACAGCAGTCGTCTTTCCGGGCTGTTTATGAACCTGGTACTGGCTGCAGATCAGGGTGAAAGGCGCTGGACGGATGCCTGCCCTAGTAATTACATAGTCTGTAATGGGCTACCAGTCTTCGCAGGCTGATTTACATACGAGGTCGGTAAAACTTAATGCAAAGGCTTGTGGTTTGTCTTAGAAGCGTGTGTGGTTCCTCAGCTATTTTTAATGTGTGTGCGTTGCTAGCGAGAGCCCTGAATGAAGGAAAGGGCAGAATCATTTCGAAACCTTTCTGTGCCAGGATATTTAATTCCCAGTGGGCGTCTCTCCTCTGGAAGCGGCATCAGTACAGGCTGTTGTAGTGACAAGATTCAGATGGGCTCTGGCACTTGAACCGCCGTGTCGCCTACCCGAGGAATTACACATCTGAAACAAAAAACGGTGGGGTCAAGGGGGCAGGGAGTTTGTTTCTCATCTTTTCCCTCTGCTGTTGGACTTGTGCCACGCTCCGTCCCTCTCTTGGTGACTCTCCTCAGCTAGTTAACTTCCTTCTCAGCTTTTCTTGCCAAACACTTTAAAGCTCTGTTTGGGCAGTTGGGTAGCGTGTAGGATACTTTGCCACACGTGCTCGTGGACACGCTCTCCATCCCTCCTTCTCTCTAGTTTTTAGCCACTTGGCCACTGTGAATTGCTTGAAGCCAATTACAGCTGGAGAGCCGTGTGTCTCTGCAGACTGCACCGTCTTCTGGTTCTCAAGGAGTTGTTCTCCCCTTCAAAACTCCTCTCCCAACACACTCGCTCCCGCGTTTCTAGCGTCGCTAACAGCTCCTGCATCCCCCCAGTAAAGGAGTACTTGCCTTCCATTAAACACTCTCTGTACACAGGCTTCCCACCGCTGCGGAGAAGCAAGCAGAGGGGGCTCTTTCTCTACTCACGGCTCGAGGCTTGTCGAGCTGCTGGAAGCAAAGTAGTCGCCGCTGCTGCATTGTTGACGGCCGTGTTACAGCCCCGGCTGAGCGTGCTGCAGGCACAGCAGCAGACTTGGTATCAAGCTGGTAGGGAACAGGGAGGTGGCTTTAGGCCATCTTGTTTTCTACTCGCACAGAAAGTTGCCGTCCCGCAGGGGTATTGATTAGTTTTAAAATAGGGAAGTGATAAATGGAGATTTCAGGTGGTTCATCCACTGCAATGGATGGAGGTGTTTAAATCGAGCCTGGAATATCTTCTTCCCCTACCTCACGCTGGTGTTCTTGCCCGTGCCGGGAGGGATGTGCTGACGTCTAGCAACAGCGTGGTCCCGTGGAGGAGCCCGTCCCAGCTCTCTGCGCTTGTGCTTTGCACGGGAACCATCTCCATCTTCCTATTCCAGCTTCTCTCCCCCATGCTCGCTCCCCTTCGGCCGCGGTGTTTGGGTGCCGCTCGAAGGGCTCCGCGCGGGTGAGCGAGACCGGCTAAGGCTGAGCGTGGCAGATCCCTCGTGGCGTGCCGCGGCAGCCAGGCTCCAGGCCGGATTTTAGGCAGCTTTGGGTCCGCTGTCTGTCTGCACGTTCCCATTCCCTGAGGGAGAACTGGAAGATATTTTCCTTGTTTGAAAATAAGTAACATTTGTCTTTAAAATTTCAGCGCTAGCAGCCGTATCTCTCATTACTCCGCTTCCCCGCTGTTCTTCAGTGTCCCTGGCTTTTTCCAGCTACTGCTCTTTCCCAAGAGCTTAGAGACTGAGCACTTGAGAACTCACTTGTAGGGAGTAATAATCAAAAAGCTGGATTTTAATCCACCTTCTGCCTCCAAATACCTTGTTCTTTGAGGATGCCCGCTGCACACTCTGTTTTCACATGGCTGTTTGAGGGACGAGAGTGATCTGGACCGGCAGCAGCTGCCCAGACAAGGGCTGGCAGTGCCATGCAGTGACCCAGGCACAACGAGGGTAGTTCCCTGCTTCCAACCCTGTGCCAGGGACAGACAACCGAGCCGGTGATCTCCTGAAAACAAAGGCTGGCTGGTTGCTGCGATGCTCGCGCTGTGGTAGCACCCCAGCAAACCCCATCCCTGACAGAGGCGCAGATCAGCAGTAAGGTTGCCATAAGCAAAAACCCAGGGCTCAGGCTCTCTTGGTCACTTATTTATAAATATCTGGTCAAGTAAGCTTATTTGTGAAAAAGTATAACCTCCCACCTAAGTGTTCGTGGGGTGTAGAGGCAGGAGAGGAAGCTCAGGAGCCGCGAGAGGAGGATGGTGCTGGTAACACCAGGAGGGCTGGGGATGGGGCCGGGTTTATCGACTGTGCGTGGGTCTGGCAGGCAATAAGGGAGGAGATGAGACAAATCCCAGCTCTGTTGTGCGTACCACAGGGTGTGAGTAAGTGGCTTCTCTGAAATTTATGGATGATGGCACTGAAGCCTGGTCCCTTGTGCTGCAGAGAGGACGCCCAGGGCTGTAGCGGCAGTTGATGCAGCGTGGTTTGGAGAGCACAGCGGGAGGGAAACGATTCAGTTGTGACAGCAAATGGTTTCGCAGTCACAAATTTCCTTCGATCAACACCCGTCTAAATCCACCAGATTGGTGCCTTGTCAGATTGCCTGGACCCCGGCAGCTCCGGCCCTTCTTGGGCACAGCCGCTGGATCTTTGGAGCAGTCCAAAGATCCTCCCAAGGAGGAGGATCCCAAGGGATCCGTGCTTCTCCCAAGGAGGTGACACGGGCCACCCAACCTGGTAACCCAGTGCCTGCTGAACACCTCACTGGGCAGAGCAGCACTCCCAGTTGCACCGGTTCCTTGCCTGCCAGCGCTTCGTTTCCAATAGGAGACCG
Organism: Chionis minor; assembly: GCA_013398295.1. NCBI lineage: Eukaryota > Metazoa > Chordata > Aves > Charadriiformes > Chionidae > Chionis > Chionis minor. The sequence goes on from VZSF01009119.1 coordinate 354,644, forward strand.
TCTCATTTAACGGCTTTTGAGAGAGGCAAACGCGTTTGTGTGTGGTTTAACTTAATACACAGGCTGCAGAGCTGAAGTGAAGGCACTGATCAGGTCTCACAGTTGAGATAGCCTTCAGAAAACAAATTAGAGTTTGTGGTTGGTAAGGATCCGGGCAGAATTCATAAAATTGAATAGTATTCTCAAGTTCAACGTGGACAAGCTCATTACCGATCCAGAGAAAGCAGGCGTGTATGGAGGAATTAGGGATGTTTGGGATTTTTTTCTCTTTTGTATGGAGAGGCAGCCATGTTATGGTCTCCTGTAGGGCTTTTTTAATGCGAATTAGAATTTCTAGCACTGGCTAGGGGTAGTTGCAGGGAACCAAGTTTGACAGTGGCGAGCTGGGTTTATCTATTACAAAAGACCGGTTTGTAGGTGACTGTTAAAGCTGGCTTTCTTGGCGTGCCAGCTCATGATGTTCTAGGTGTTTCCTGAGGGCAGCGCTGTAATTATTTATCCATCTGAACCTCTGCTTGATGGACATGAAGAGCCACAACAATGTTATCGTTACCGGAACACATGCACGCTTGGACAGAAATAATCTGAGATTACACCGGATTAATTGTGCTAATTTGAGCTGTTCAGTTCCCTGCCTCACTTCACTCCGCAGTCCTTCAGGTGCCTCCTTTTTTCCAAAAATGCACAAAACTAGGTGGCAGTTGCTGCCCTCAGAGGGCGGCGTTGGAAGATGGATGGGTGACTGGCAGCAGGACGCTGGATGGGAACCTGAGAAATAGTTTGTTAAAGCTCTGGCTTTTATGAAGAATAACACGTGCAGAATGGTTATTTTACAAAGAATGTGTGTACACGCGGTTGAGGGTTGTATGTAGAGATGTGTTTGTGTTTTGTGACTTTTTTTCTTGAGCTTTCACATCTCAGTCCATCTTTGTTTCTCTCTTCAGCACCTCCCAGAAAAGTAGAAGTCCTTAAATTAACTTTACTCCCTTTACATCAAGACAGAGACTCCCTGATTTAAAGCCTGAGGACCAAGAAAGGTGGCGGGTGACAAACCTGTTCCCATTCTCTGATTTTTTGTGCTCTAATCACCAAATAACCCTTGTAGTTTTCCGATGAGCTGGATTACATCTGTATGGATCAGCATGCGCGTGTTCAAGTTGTTGTTATGACTGTGAAAAAGACATTTCCTTTAGGGAAAAAAAGCACAATCTCTGTGGCTGTATCTTAAGTGTCATTCTGCTTTTCCATCACCTGAGGATTTGAGCAGCTCTGCCACTCTGAAATATTAAAATGAACATAGATTTGAAAGTATTTTTACATTTAGAGGCATTGATTCTAATATAATTTCTCTACAAATTAAAACTCTCCTTGAAAAAGATTAAACTGTCAGTGATAACATCTAGGTTCTTGTTATGTCTAAGAGGAATAAATGCTGAAGTTACAGAATTGTCTGGAGGCTTAGAAAGTAAGAGGGGGAGTTAACGATATGAGAGAGAATGGATGAAGGTATTGGATAACGCTTTTTTTGAATTGGAGGAAGTGGAATGCGTTGAATTAAGAGGTTTATGGCCGAAAAGAATACTCATTTAGTCTGATCTGCTATGTAACACAAAAAAATACCATTTTACTTAGAGAAATCTTTACCTAGTGACTCGTGGTTGCTTGACAGCCTCTTTTTAATAAGATATCAAATATTGATTTAAAGATACTAAGCAATAGACAATGTATTGGTTTCCCTGGTCAGCCATCCCTATTAAAAATATATATTATTTCCAGTTCGCTGACTTCACCATGAGCTATTGGGTTCTCTCCATGCTTTTGTTTGCTAGATTAAAGAACTGTCTAGTGTCAGATTTCCACCGAAGACCCTGATCAAATTGCTTCAGCCTTCCCCGTAGTAAATGAAATAGTTTGATTTCCATTCATTTCTCACCGCGAGACGTGTTTTTCAGACCATGAATCATTCATGGAAGTCTTCTCACAACTTTCCTTAATTTTCAACAGCCCTTTTAGGCATGCACCTCACCTGGGTGCATTATCACTGTAGTGGTCTCATCAACGCTGCATTCAGAGACAATATTGTTTCTCTAGTCCTACTCATAGGCACGTAAAGATTCTCGCTGTTCCTTGGATTTTTTTCCCCCTCCCCGCAGCATTAAATTGGAGGTAACCCCTAGTTATTAACCGCAGCCAAAAGCCCTCCTCGCAGACATCATCTTCCAGAAAGTTCCTGCTGTGTTGTATACCTGCCACTGGATTCCGCGCGTCGGGACGTCTTGTGGTGCATTTGAATTCAGGAGAGATGATTGTGCCCAGCACAATCAGATTTCTAAGCTATCTTTGTGGGCTTTGTTGTTTGCTACAGTTCTGCCTTTGTGTTATCTGCATATTTTAGGAAGGATTTATTATTTTCTTATGTATCTTAGAGAATGCATGCTGCATATGATTGGCCAAAGGAGCGGTTCTTATTGGAAGAAGTGACTGGGAAATGCCACTATTAGTTCATCTGCTTTTGGGCCATTAAAAAACCGCCGTAGTCTGATTTTGCATCACGCTAGTTTTAAAAGAAAATGCGATTTTGATACCGAGGCAAATATTTTACAGAATTCCCATTCTGTTATGTCAACACAGTTATCTTAATTAACTAGACTTGAAATCTCTTCAAGGCTATCTGACAAGACCTGTTTTCCATGAAATTGCGTTAACTTGCTTTTTCTGATCTTTTCTTCTAATGGAGTTATGTAGCAGTCCTGCCGTGCGAGTTAAGGGGATTCAGTTTGCTGCATTCTGGAAGCTTCATGAAAAGTGAACAAGGCAGCAGATACGTTGTTTTGGAGGAGGCTAGCTGGTTAATCTCATTTTTCGGGCTTCGCAGTCTATTCAGCAGCCGGAGCTGTCTCATTGCGACTGCAGTAAATGCGAAATGTGCAGATCAATACTGCCAATGGGTGATTAGTAATTTGCAAACTTCAGTAAGTGAATTCGTCCAGTTCGAGGTTTTCTGTTGGAGAAGAAAGTAGAGAAGGAGTGATTGAGTGGGCTGAAATAACGGAAACGGATATCTTCTCTCAAGTGAAATGTAAGCGCTGTTGAGCTCCGTTAAGCAAGAGCGCTGGCAGAGATTTGTGCTCCTTTCCCAGCGATTACAGAAAATACTGTTTTCTTTCTGAAATCACTAAGATCAAATGTGCTTTTCCCTTATCATGTCTCTTGATCATCTTTTTTCGCTGCTGACCTGCTGGAGGATAAAAACGTATAAATATGCAAGTAAGATTTTGTCGTTCTTGAGGCCACTTTTTACTGGTTCAGGCAGATGAATTCTGAGGTCTGAGGTTCTACTGTTCAGTATCAGTTTCAGGCAGAAACTCCCTGGTTTCTGTCAGTACATCCCAGATGCATCCGAGATTATTTGGGAGTTCTGCCTGTAAAAGCAACTCTGAATAAATGCCTTTCGCACCCTTGGAGAAGCGCTCAAGATTGCAGCTGAAGTAGCAGTAATTTTAAGGTATTAAAACTGCGTCAAAACCAAACCAGTAACTGAAATATGAAAAATGACCTGTTAGTTGCTCCAAAAGCCTAACAAAGGGAAAATGCATTCCTCCATAGCAAATGTGATCTGACCCCTGGAAGTTGGTGTGGTCGTGTGCCTAAAGATGCCACCCAAAAATCTGCAGTTAGTGAAGTATGGAAGGGCTGTCTTTTGGGTTTGCTCAAAGCCACCTTCTTAACTGCATCCGGTCTGTGTTTCCGAGTTGTGCATGTACTGTCTAATTAAAACTTAATGGGAAAGAAGTAACTACCGCAGCACAAGAGCATGTTGTGATAGCCGTTGTGCGAGGCTGGGCTGGCCTCTCCTCGGTGGCTTGTTAGACGAAGGCTGGAGAACTGGTTTCCCACTGAGAAACACGAGAACACTGGAATTTTGCCTCATTCACCGTTTTCTTTCATAAAAATGCTGTGATTCATGTTGACGATGAGGAAAGCGATGATAAAAATCAAAGCCTGAGTTTTAGCAGGAAGTACTGTGTTTTGAAGGAGGGTTTGTTGGGTCTTAACAGTTTATAGGTTGACCTGGCAGTCATAATTCTGGGGAAACTTGGCAGTAAAATTTGAAATCATTGCCTCTTCACATCTCCATGCAGAATGTGCTTGTCACTCTCCAGTCCATTAGCATGGTGAAGTAAAACCGGTGAAATAAAATCCAGCGGGAGACAGGACGGTTGTATTTCAGACCATTAAGTTGTGCACTGATGTCCAGACAGTTTTGTGTCTTCCAAATATATTTCAAGATAGATTCAAATTGGTTTTGGCTCAACTTTGTAGCAGCCTAAGCTTGAATAAAGAGGATGTGTTGTTGGAGATGAGTTGATAGAAGACAGGTTTAGCATGTTGACAGAGTCATTTTGCGAACAGGCCGGTGATCCCTGTGTGACGTTCCTAAGTATTTTCCCATATCTCTGGTTCAAATCACATTTAAGAAAACACGGATGAATAGTAGTTCAAGCTTTGCAGGCAACCAAGAAGTATTTTCCCCCAGTGGAAACCAAGAAAGTGTATGTAAGCAGATGGTTGTGCTGATACAAGTCCCCCACGGGGACAACCTCACGCAGCACATGGGGTATGACATGGGGGGGACGTAGCTTATGTCACCTACAGAGCTGCAGCGTAAATCAAAAAACCTGCCCTCGTGCCAGAAATGTTTTTCTCTGTGCCATGGGAGTAGAAAGGTTTAAACTGAAACTTTTCTCCGTAGACAGGGCTCGGGTGGATCCCTCGTGCCGTCCACACGGGGTGGATGCCCGCTGCTCCGCTCCCCTCTGCTCTCTCTCACCCTGCTGCCTTCCAGCTTGAAATTCCCCTTCTCAGCCCGGGAATTTATTCCCATATGGAGACTTTCCAGGTCTCATCAGTACAATGGGTAAAGCAAAACCAAGTTACCAGTTCTTGCTTTCTCAGGCCGTACTAACTAGCGAGGGGTATTGATTTCGTTTTGATGTGAGGTAGTTTATAAATATGCATGAGGATTTAGGGTTATTTAACTGTGCTTTTTAATTCTCCTTGCATTGCTGACTCTTCTAGTCAAGAGTTTCTTTGTATTCACAGCAAGCTGCTCCGTGACATCCCTGTTTTCACTGCCTGGGACCTCTCTAATGTTTGTTAATCCCAAGTCTGTAGAAACTTTTAATGTTCAAGGAATAAAAGGACACGAAGTGATGTCCTTCTGCATGGAGACCAAGGGAGCAGAGTCAGGTCCCAGGAAAGGAAATCTGGGACCAAAAGACAGTTATCACTGAGCAGGGAGGAGAAAGGAGATGGAGGAGACCTTTTCCATGCTCCTGAAGAAGGGGAAAAGAGCTCTTTCCATCAGGGATCCTACAACTTGCTTAAATAAAGTAAGTAACCTGATCAAATGGCGAAAAGGGAGGGAAAATCAAACATTTGCCTATTTGCCCTGAGGAGCTGGAAGCGAATGTACCCTCTGAATCAATACTGGGATGTTTTAGATACTCAGGTGTCTCACTTGAAAAAGGGTAGAGCAAACAGAAGAGGGTTCTGCATATTCAACGCATCTGAGTGAGACTGCAGTGACTCCGTCTGGTGAATAATGTAGGTGGCTACATGGATAATTGAGAAAGGTAGGTACATCTAGATACTTTTTTCTGGGAGGTTGGAAGCTCCCTACTTGCTCTCTCACTTCTCCCTCTACCAAATTATCCGTTACTAGAGACATTTCCTGCTGGTGCCTGCTTGGACGTTGAGGTGGTGTTGAGGGAGATGAGCTCTCCCCATGGGCAGCCCGTGTCAAGACAAACACCGCGTCGCTGAGAAGTGACTGTGACAAAAGGAATAAAAATTGGCAATTCTTCTCTAGCTCTTCTTCCCCTCGGTGTGGTGCAGGGACATGTTTTGTTTTCTTCGTTTTCCTCTGCTGCTTGGCCAAAGCAGAAGGAGCGTGGGCGGCGATAACCTCTCGCAGTGAGAGGCTGCGGTGGAGCTTGTTTAACCTGGAGCACGTTTGCTGTAAAACCCACTCAGACGCTGCCCGGCTGCTCGAGGAGACTGTCAGAAATGAGTCCTCCAGACCATTTGCGTCTGTCACAGCTTCTGTATGATGCGAAAGGGAACTTGACTTGCTCTTTAAGTGGAACCGCTTCCAGCTGGAGGCAGGGAAGCTGTTAATGATGGTGGGTTAGCGCTGCGGCGCAGCCAGGACCGAGGGCGCACGCTCCTTCCCTGAAAGGCAGTGGAGCTATTCAGGGTTTGCTTTGTACCCTGCTAGGTCAGAGTTATGCATGCAAGGATATAGAATAGTACTTTTATATGCATTAAATGATAGGATCAAAACGTCCTGGTGTACTTGAAGCCGTTAGGAAGTTTCAGCGATGCTGGTAACGCTGCTGTGGTTGACCTCAGCAACCAGCCCGTGTGGTGTGTTTGCTGTATAAACACACGGCGTGATCGACAGCTCGTCTTGTCGCTCACTTTTCAGGCTTGTATATGCTCAGCTGAATTTTGATGCCTCCTGCCATCACATCAGATAGTGAAGGCAGTGGCTTTTTACATAATTTTTTTAATTATTCGTATTTCTTTTTATGTAAGATACTATCTAAAAAAAAAATACCCCCAGAGGTTTTGCTCTCTGCTAATTAGATACATTAACTGGAAAATCTATGTTGCTGTGTTGCTTTCCTTTGTAAAAAGTCTTGGAAGAGGAGCCTTTGGTGTTGTACTTCACTCTGCCTCTACCCTTCCTCTTTGAATACCGAGGGTCCCAGGCTAGCCCAGCCGAGCCACGCTGCTTTTCTCCTCTTGGATTTCCCCTTGAAATTCCATCTGAAATCATTCCAGAGTAGAGCTCTACATGGAAACACAGAATTACGGAGACGTGAAAGCGAGATTTATAGAGCATTGTTGGGAGGGAAAGCTTTGAGTGGTTGAATATCTGGATTGGAGGAAATACTACAAAAAACCCACTTCAAGTATCTTCTGTCTTTCTGGTGTATTCATACCGTATCTCTATGTGCATGGTGCGCGCAGAATAAGAAATCAGAGCAGCAAAGTAGGAGTTAATTTATTTTTTTAAAAAACTATTTGTACTTCTCCAGAAAAGCTGGGTTTGGTCTGACGCTTCCCGACAGTATTCTTAACCAAAGGTGACTTCATTTGTATGGGAAAGTTGATAAAATGTTTTTTGAAATTCAGGTCTATGAGAGCCAGAATTTCTCACCATGAAGTTAAGTCTTATCTCTGAAAAAGAGTGTTTATAACTCAAACTATAAGCTCTTTGGGGTTGTTTTCAGAACCTATGTGCTTTTTATTTTCAGTGTCTTTATCAGAGGTTTTTGAACCATAACGGGTCTCCTCTGCACGCTAGCAGAGTGGAAATAACAACAACTTTTCACGGACTTTGTTCTCTGGAAAGACAGCAATCCGTGACTTGAAAAACCCAGTGTAGAAACCCTGGAATTCAAATCTCTGGGTGGTAACAAATTGTCCTAGAGCAGACTGTGATTTTCTTCCATTTCAGCCAAAGGAAGAGCAGCAATTGAAAAGGACAGGGAACATCTGAATGAATTTTTTTTACTTCTAGATTATCCCAACTCCATGCCATTCCGTGTCTTGCCGTCCTGACTCTTAACCTTCTTGTCACGTTTGTTTGCATCCCAGCCCTCATCTGAATGCCTCGCTCAATGCAAATTATAGTCTTGCATCCTCCAGGGGATAATGCATTTGGAAGTGGGTATGGAGAAAAGAACTCCTTTTTAAAACTCTACCTGAAGGGCTTCAGCACCGCTGGTGAGACACTTTATTACTCGTATTGCAGCAGTGCCCAAAATGTGTTACCTGTTGTACCAAGAGATATGGTCTGGTGTTAGAGCAGCGTGATTAGGGTGATTAGAGCTTTTTGTCCGCGATACATCCTAACTCCAACTGCCTCTCTGTCTCCTTGCTAATTTGCTGTAGCTGCTGCGGTAAAAGAGGGCCATAGGGAGGAATATCAATGAGTATGCGTAGCATGCGGATCGACTCAGGAAGGAAAAGAAAAAAGCCCCGTAGAAGTTATTGTGGCTGGTGCAGGTGTTGGAGGTGGCGTTGCTGCTGGAGCAGGGAAGGGAATGCGGGATTACTCGTGTCATGGCACGTGAGCTTGAGGAACTGAAACCTGATGTGCTGGTGGGAGCTATAGAGGAGTTACTGGGGGTGAAGAGGCGTAACTCGGACTAACACAGAGTATCTTCACCTCTGCTGGCCTGGGAATGGCAAACGTGGGTGTTTGGGAGGCCGTAGAAGAAGGGTTGCCTGAATCCAGGTGTATGGAGAAGGGGTCGCATCACTGGGGCAAGGAGAAAGATCTTCCTGGTTTGGGGAAGAAGGAGCAGGAGTTGGACTAAACTGAGAGAAGGATGAAAAGATTTAGCCAATGAATTTCTGCTGCCGGGTTTTAGGGTTGTGCGTGCTGCAGAGGTACACGCAAAGATGATGGAGAGAGAAATGTAGGGAAGAAGGTAGGGAACCAGCACGAGACCTGGTGGGAACAAGTGAGCCCTTGCCCAACATCTGGCACCTTCTGGGGTTTTTTTTCCCTCAGCTGTTTCTGATTTGGAGTGGGTGGGTACTGGCAAAGCTAGGAGGAGCAGGTGGTGCTTGTTGCTTATTTGTTAGCTTGCTTTGTCTCATCTTTGCAATCCATTTTTGTTAATACGGCTCCTGTTCCAAGGGCTTTAAAGATCCCTTGGTGTCGTTATCTTCTGTGACAGAGGCAGCCGGGGCTGGTCAACGAGCTGCGCTTTGTGCGCTGGGTACGGAGGGAATTCGTTGGGATGCGGTTTACTCTGGGTTTTCCTCTAATCACTTTAACAAGCCTGAGCAAAGAAACAAAAAGAACAAAACCAAGGAACAGAATTTCCATTAAAATGGCATTTCCTGAGGTAGGCTTAAGCTTTCTGAGACTGCCTCGTACTGGGTGCAGAAATGCCTCCTATATCCTTTTGTAGGAGAGAGTTGAGTAACTGAAATTATTAAAAAAAATTAAAATTAAAAGCTGTTGAAGTAAAAATAAAATAAAGATAGACCAGAAGCTGCTCATCTCTATAGCCAGGCTGACTCTAGTTAATGAGCTACTGCAACAGGAGCTATGGATGGGGACTTTGTGTGGGCCTTTTGGGTGATAAATTCCAATTTTGCCTTCCCACTGCTGTTTGGTTCTCTATCTTTCACTAAAATTTCCAAGGAGTATTGATGCAGGACCAACAGCAGACAATTCTTGATGTAAATGCTGTAACATTAAATACAAGCTGAAGATAAATACTGTCAAAGATGGCTTCTAATGATTTGTGACTTCTCTGCTTTCATAACTCAGTAAAAGCAGGGTATTTATTAGCTGTGTACAAAGCCTGCGTGCCTGCGTGGCTGTGTTTACTCACAAATACCACGTTTTTGGAAAAGCAAAACAGTCATTCCAGAAACCTGAAGCCTTGGGAGAGGAGTGCATTTCTGTTGCAGCTTCGACTGTGTAAAGGATCGGCATCAGGAGGCGGCGCTGAATCCCAAGAATAAGCTCCCAGGTCCTCAAAAGCAGCGCCGGCCCCTCTAGCAGAGCGAGCATCAGAAACCTGGATTTTGTAAGAATTCAGTGTCTGGAGCCTGACGCAGCGAGAGACCGGCCAGAGACCTTGGGCAACGTTTTGTCACAAAACAGAGATGAGACAGTCACGGCGGGGAAGACGGACATACAAAATAAGCAGCAACCCATGGTAGTTCTGGACACTGGGGTTTATTTTCGAACCAGTGAAATCAGACGTTTTACCCCATTTTGTTCTTTTCAGACAGTTGGTTGCTCACTCCCCCACCTCAGCGCTGCCTTCCCTCGGGCTTGCCATCCCTGCCGGCCGGGCGACCGACCGCGGCTGCTGCAGGAAGGCTGGGCAGAAAGTCCTGTCTGCCGGTGGCCACCAGTCACGGTCCTTACTGGCCAAGGTGCCTGGGCATCCCCTGGCCTGCATCCCTGGGCATCTCTCTGACCTCCGGGGCCTTCCTCCGCTTACAGCATCTTCCCTTCAGCCAGGATCATCACCACCTTCTTTGTCCTCTTCTTTCTGGGACCACCAGTCTTTTTGAGAATTCCTCTTTTCGGCACCACCTTTCTTTCTGGAACCCCAGGCCCCTGGTTTTCCCCGTCTACATGGTCTAAATCTTTGATCAGCTTCTGATCAGCCTGCTAAGCGCTGATTCCGTCTCACATCTCTCTGTCTTTGGAGGAGTTGGGATGTGCCACTTTTGTTTCAGTCCAGGTCTTACCGGAATTTACAGCCAGGCTGTGCTTGCTGTCAGCAAGTGGCATCTTCTGCTTGAGAGCTCAAAAGTTCAATTTCAGACATTCACCACATGCAGATACCCAATTATCTGCCGTGTGCCAGCGTTCACAATTTAAGCTACTTTTTGCCTAGAAGAGGGAGCAAATGGAAGCAAGAGCATTCCCTGGCCAGTTGGATGCTTTTCAAACACTCCGCTTCCACCACCCCTCCAACTGATGCTTTATGGTTTATATCTGTATTTAAGAAACTTTCCCATCTGTCTCCCACAGATAGACGCAGTCTTTATTTCGGATGATCTTTCAAGGTAACTACTGACCCGTTATTTCTTTAACGCTGATACCATCTACTAAGCTCCTTAGATTGGTTCTATTTCAGTTCCCTGGTATCGAATAATGCGTCCCAGTCCGGAAACCTTGGAGATTTTTCTTTTAAGAAGTCAGCATGGAAACAAATTCCTTAGCTAAGAATGCCGCAGCGTGTATTGCCTTGCGTTTGGGTGGCACTCACTGTGTGCCAGAGTCGCGCGAAGAAGAAATGGTCCTTTCCTTGAAGAGCTTCCAATCGTCAGCCTTTTCTCAGCAGGGGCAAGCACAATCTGTTGCGTTGCGGGCGAGTAGCGATTTAACTCAGCTGTCCATATGCTCCACCAGAATTTATTGTGCTGCTCAGAAATCACAATCTTTTAAGGTTGATCGACATGGAGGCTATGAAAAAATAAGGCACATAAGTGCGTGTCAGCCTCGTCTATGGGTTTCGGCTTCTTCGCTTCCAGATGCGTTGAACAGGAGGAGCCTATGAGGATGTAAAGTCAGTTGAAAATCCTTGACGGTGCTTGCTGACATTGTATCCTGACAGTCAGTGCCTCCTTGGGACGTATGAACTTCTTTAATTTCATTAGTGATGTTAGATAAACGTATTCGCAACAGTTCAATCTATTCCCTTTGCTACCAGTTCTACCTTCTGATTAGAAATATCTGCAGTAGATGAATAGATCTTAAATGGAGTTGTTAAGCACTGAATGTTTCATCAAATGTAAAGTAGTCCACATGGTTTTAAGCACTTTATTCTCACCTGTGGGCCTGTGAAAGTGAGTCGAGTAGAGAGAAAAGCTTTTATAGCTCTTGGAGAAAGACATCCCTGAATTGGGACTGTGCGGTTTTCAAAGAACCAGGAGGAGAGATGCCAGAATAAGTTCGGCCCTTTTCAAGATGCTGTCACTGGCAGCTTTCATTGTTCTTCTAAACAACTCCTCTTCTAAAGGAAAAGTTCCTGTTTTTCTGAGATTAAAGCAATCCTGTCTTCATTCATTGCTTCGCCACTTGACTGATTCTTCCCTAATGGGGAGATTACTTAGGAAGTTTTTGAGCTATAATTTCAACATGTAGACCAATGTACGGACTGTTTGCTGATAATATACTTTTAAAAAATGACACATAGCACCGGCACAATTATCTCCTCGGGGTAGGTTTTTTTCAAGCTGGGAAGTGAAAGAGGGAAGGCAGGCGGTAGCATCTGACTTGAGCCCGTACCTCTGTTCTAGATGGCAAATTGGCCCCGTCGCAAATTCTTTTCTCCATAGTTTTTTGTCAGAAAGTTTATTGATAGCCAGCATCTGACTAAATAGTTCTGCCGTGTCCCAGTGTGCGCTCGGAACATATTGCATTAAGACAATATTTGTGTCTTGCATCTGCGGTGGCTGTCGTGCATAATGACTGCGCGACCGGGAGAGAAGCGGTGGGATGGTTCTTCTCAGTGGTCGATGAGAGCTTCCCTTGTGCAAACCCTGGGGCCTGTGGCTGGAAGGCTGAGGATAATGCAGCAAAACAACATTATTTCACGAATGGCAGAACATATTAACATGTGGAGTCAACAAATCATCTCCGTAAAATGTCCAGTGCCCTTCTGAGAGCGCAAAAATGGGTTTGCTGCCTTAAGCACCGAATCAGCTAGTTAGCAAGATGCTTTCCAGGAATGAATAATTCACTGTACTACTAAGTGTCAACCAGACTTGGTTGCAATCAATCAAGGTATTTATTGCTTCCTCCTAAATTGAAGCTCTGTGTACATTTTTCTGACAAATCTGAATTACTGGCTCAATGTTATTCCTTGAAAGAAGAATCAATGAATGCCAGCAGTTCTCTCTAGTTCAAGTTATTTACTCTTCAGCATCACTACAATTCCCAATTTTTAAAGTATTGGGAAAAAGAGGGGTAAAGAGGGGGTGCTGCTGGGAAACTAATGTGTCATCTTTGCTCTCCGACACACTGGCCGTGATGGGCTGATGAGTGGAACGATCTGCCAAGGTGCCTGCTCAGTGAGCCAGGGACAGGGTGGCTTCCCAACAAAAGGACTGTCTGTAGGTCATCTATTGATTGCATCCCCCAAACGTCTCGTATTTCTATATAAAGGTACCGTGAGCTGAAGTGGATTTGGTCGATTCTCACATTCAGGCCAAGTTTCCAACCGGAAGCACGCTTTTCAGGCTTCTTGGAGAAACCAGGAATACATTACCGTTTGTTGCAGGATTCTTTTTAGCTCCGTTAAGCAACGCCTCCTGTCCCGTGTTGGTTCAGCGCAGGAGCAGCGTCGGGAGCTGCCCCCGGGCACTTGTTCTGGGAGTCCCAGCGCTTGTTCAAAGAGTGTGGCCGTCTCTTCTGTACCGCACCTTTCAAATGCCACTGTTTGGTCTTCCTCATCAGTGGCCCTAGATTAGCAGCAATTTTCTAAATGGACAAATCTGGTTTAGGTTTTCTCTCCCAGTGCCTGAAATGCCATTTTCCAGACTTCTATTGCAGAGCAAAAGGGACAAAATTCCAGTCCGTAAAACTGATTTATTGTGAGGGGAAGAGCAGTTGATGGAAGAAAACCACCAATTTACAATCTCCAGAGCTAAAGGGATTCCTGGAGGAGGTGGGTTGCTTTCTTCACTCCCTGGTTTCTTACCAGCATTAGGGTTTCGTCTCCTTCAAATGCTAGTGAGATTTTAATGCTGTTTTGCTGTTACCTTTAGCAGTTTCCAGCCATGACTCTTCCTAGAGTGGAGCGAAGTCACTCCCAACCTTCAGAAATTTGGAAAACCACTCCAAACGATTGAAGTTGCGATACCATTTTGGCTGTCTGGTACCACGTACGCATGCGTCTGATCCCTTTCCTCAGAGATTGGCTCTGCTCTGCCCCGTTTCCATGGAAAGCTTCCTGCGTTTATTTGAAAATCCATAGGACGTCAGTAAATTTCCCGGAGACTTAAGTAACGCTGTGCTTGGTGCGACCCTGTAAGGCAGCAGGACAGTCTGGTGGTGAGGGGGGTCATCTCTGGAGACATGTTTTCTTCTCATTTCTGCCACAGTGCTGCTCGCGGGGCCGAAAATGGGAGACTGCATCTTTCCATACCGCTGCTCTTCGCACATACCACCTCTTCAGGCTTGGATGTCTGATTTTTGGGCTTTAGGTGGTACTTTCTTGTGGGGTTTGTACAGGACCTAGCACACTGGGATCTCTGCCTCACTTGGTTTCTCTAGGCATTACTATAATATAAACCAGCAGCGCTAACATTTTAGCTGCGGGGAGAAACGTGCTGATTTGATGTGTGCTGTGTAAAATAAAGAGGAAGCTGCTGCCCCCAGCCCAAAAATGAGAAGCCCAGTGAATGTGTTAGTGATCTCCCGGAAACGTTAAACGAGATGGAATCTGCCACAGCCTTTGTGTCACCGTGGGGTTTTGAGAGATTTGCCTGTCTCAGTGTAGCTTCAGCCTGACGTGCTCAGGAGCGCTTGGTGAGCCCCGAAAATAAGGCTGAGTCCTAGTGCTGAGCTTTAGCTTGTGATTTTTCAAGGGGGTGGGTTTTAAAAGGAGAGGATAAATGGGCTGAAAGAGCTGTAAGAGCCAAAGCACTGCAGCTTTATGGCAGGGCTTTATGGCAAGGCCAGAGAGATGTTTTAAACGAGTAAATAACCTGCAGAATAAACCGACCAGCGCAGCGTGGGTTAAAGCAGTCCGGCAGGAAGGTAGCCGTGATCTCCAGGTTTGCATGGCTTATCTCCACGCCGAGGTCCTCCATCCTCCTGCCCTCTGGAGCCTTTGCCTGAGCGTCTGCAGCGATGGCGCAGCATGAAGGCGCAGGCGATCCCTGCCCTGGGCGCTGGAGCCAGCGCGGTGGTGGCAACTGGGGCGAGGAGGTGTCACCTCTGCCTGACCTTGGTGCTGCAGCCGGCGACGGGGCAGAAATGCCGTGGTAGCAGCCTGCGCCGGGAGGAGCTGGTTCCGCAGCTCTGATTTTAAGAGCGTCCTTTTGCTGGGCAGCGGGAGCCCCGTTGCAAATTTCAGGGTCGAATCTCTTCCTTGGAAGGAGTGAGGGGTGCCCTGACCTGTCTGGAAGAGCCCTGAAATGCAAATAGCAGGAGACGTTAGATAGCTGGCTGCCGAAACAGGTTTGTAAATGCTAATGCGCTGCTGGGGAGAATGTATGTGAAAGCTGGTGTTACAGCTGTCTTCACGCTCCCTCTGTTTGACATAGAATCACAGAACAGTTTGGGTTGGAAGGGACCTTAAAGATCATCTATTCCCACCCCTGTGCCCTGGGTGGGTGCACCTCCCACCAGACCAGGTTGCTCCAAGCCCCGTCCAACCTGGCCTTGAACCTCCAGGGACGGGGCAGGCACAGTTTCTCTGAGCAACCCCGGCCAGGGGCTCACCACCCTCACAGGAAACAATTTCTTCCTAATATCTAACCTAAATCTCCTCTCTTTCAGTTTAAAACTGTTATCTCTCGTCCTGTGGCTCCACCCCCTGATCCAGAGTTCCTCCCCAGCTTTCCTGGAGCCCCTCTTGGGACTGGAAGGGGCTCTAAGGTCTCCCCGGAGCCTTCTCTTCTCCAAACTGAACAGCCCGAGCATCTCTGAGTTGCTGCGTGGGGTGCCAGTCCTTCAGTTCTCTCCTAAATTTCTCTAGACCAAGTCTGTCACTGGGATTGTGTCTTCTCTTGGTCCTACTGGCCTGTCTGTCAAGCCCAGGCTCTTTGTCTTGTCCCCCCTGGTGGAAATGGGGTCACAAAGGCCCGTTGCTGTGGGGCTGCAGGACAGTGCTGCTCTCCCAGATGCTCCTGTAGGTCTGAGCACCGTGAGGCTTGGGCAGCATGAGAACATGCATCGCCTGCCCAGTATGCGGCCGAGGGCTGGGAGACCAGGTGCTCTGGCTGCGGGGAATGCAAACAGCTGGGAAGCAAACCCAAGGTTTCCATGTCTGAGTTCCCCCAGTTCTCTGGAGTGAGGTCCTTGGACCAAGGCAGCCCTCTGGGGTTCCCGTGTCTCCAGTGTTAGGGGTTCCTCCCACCCCGTCTTTGCCTGGGACACACAGGTGCAGATATGATCTCCCTTTGTTTTACCTTGGACTTGCACTGCGAAATAGTGACCGTCTCCTCTACCCAGGTGGGCAGATGAGGTTAAACAGGTTTCTCATGACGAGTCCTTTATTGTTTCCTCAGAGTACTTATGAGGAACAACCGTATCCCCTTTTTTTGTTCCTCTGGGAAACACAGCAGTGAGAGCATCCACTGGTTTCCAGGTACGCTGATGCTTTCCATGCCAGTCGCGCTGGAATTCACGGTTTCCAGTTGTGCAATTTTAAATACGTTTCTGGTGGTAGCTGCAAGAAGGCATTGACCTTGTACTCTTGACCAAAAGTGCTTTTGGACTTCACTCTGCGTCTTCTCCCGGCTCTAAATGGCGCTTCCCCTTTGCCTACATAACTGCCAGCATCCTGCCAGCCTCGGCGTTGGCTGCTTCTCCTCCGCGGTGGGACCCATCTGCCCGGCACGGCGCCGGGAGCCAGCTGGCAGAGGGACCGCCAGCCGTGGGGACCGCAGCCCCGGCGCCTCGCTGGACCCGCACCCTGACGCTGCTCCCGGGCACCTGCGTCTCCCCGGGTGAGCACACCTCTCCCGCTGCCTTCTGCCCACGTAGCGCCTAGAAAGTGAGGTTTTAAAAGAGAATTGTGGTCTGGTTCCCTCAAGAGGGCACTGGAACAGCTGTGAGATGTATTGAGCATCACAGGTGAACGTAGAAAGTGCCCAGCTGACCCCCACCCATGGTCTGTCCAGCCCAGAAGAGCGTCTCTGACTGCAGTGATGGAAGGTGCTCTATGGGAGAGCCCACAAACTTGGCTGTGCTCCCCAGCACTCTCCCAGCAGCCGGAGATGCTGGAGGACGCACCCCTGCCCTCCCCTGCCAGGGTCCAGTCACGGAGCTGTTGTCCATGAATTGGTCAAACCCAGTTTTGAACCAATGGTGCGCCTGGTGCCAGGCTCTGGAGCGGCCAGTTTCGGCTGTTCACTCCCTGCTGTGGGCAGATGTGCTTTGTGTTTACAGGGATGGAGCATTATTAATAAAAGATGTTCAGGAATGGGATCTTCTGGGGTCTCTTACCAGCAATGACCAGCAATTCAGGATGAAGTTGCTCAGTCTCTGCTCTGGTTTGCAAGAAAAAAACCCCACATAAAGTTCTAGCACATCTTTAATGAAAATGAAATGATAAAATTGGGATAATACCTACCTCATGCTGCTCTTGAGGGTTAATTAATGTTTACAAAATCACTTTAGGTCCCGAGATTTAATTGAAGAAAAAATATTACCATATAAAATGCCTTTTTATGCAGGCACTGCTATAGGGTTTCAGCTGGGCAGAGTGCCGGGGAAGCCAGCATTAGCACATGCTTTACTACTTTTATGGTCGTGAGGCTTCCTGTAGTTTATATGAAAATTGTCTCTCGGAAATCACAAATGTAACATCAGTGTTTTCCTCTCGCTTTGGAAGAATATTAATTTGCTATCTTAGGACTTGACTATTTAAACTGCTATAAATACAACTCACCTCAGAGAAAATAAGTATAAAATGAGGTATCTGTTCATTTGCTCGGGACAAGCTCGTACAACTTGTTAATGACTCCACCATTGGAGTCATATGGACATTTCTGGCTCATAGGAGTAATAAATTAGGCTAGTACTGGGTGTCCTGCTGGAGTTTAAGGGTGTATCTGTGTGTTCATTATAATCTCCTGCCATCAAGAGATTTAAAATACGGCTATAAAACTTCATTTCTGGAGTTAAATTTAACTGTGGAGGTGTCAGCCAGGGAGCAAGCTCTGTTGAGTGGGGTTTTTGTTGGTTTTTTTTTTTTTTGAAAGAGAGAGTAGCAAGAGGCAGGGAAGCAATATCGGGTTTGGCTGACTTCGTCTGCTGGAATAAAACATTATGAGTGCGTAAGTGTCCCTTTTTCTGCTGTAACATTTTTTGTCTTCGCACAAAGAGTACTACAGGTTGGGCGGACTTGGAGATTGGATCGGTTTCTCAATCTGCTTCTCTTGTTTCTGCCACGCAGGGTGACTATGACCCCAGCAGAACCAAAGTTCTTCATTTCAGCATGAACCCGGTGAGCTTGGCCAAGCAGCAGCGCAAGGAGGAGCAGCAGCAGCTCCAGGAGGAGTGTGAAAGGCTGAGGGAGCTGGTGAGGGCGCTCGAAGGAGGCGGCTCCGTCCCTGGGAATCTGGAAGGAGTTGGGAGTTTTCAGTCACAAGAAATTGCAGGTAGGCTGCTGGCTTCTAGTCGTGAAGATGCACTTACTCATCCGCGCTGCCAGAGGAACCGACTGCAGAAGCAGATGGAGACTTTGCTGACTGTGGGCTTGATGGAACAGTGACAGGGAAAATGAAGAAAGCTGGGTTGATGGAGGAGAGAGTGAATGTGTGGTGGCAATCCTGTGGCTGTTCGGTCCAGAGGGTAGGTGGTAAAGATAAATAATAATAATCCATATCATTTGCTCATGATAAATGAAATACCAATACAGCAGCCTTCATAGGCTGGTGCTGCCGATGGAGTAAAAGGAAATATTTCCTTCCTTTCAGGGCTGGTTTAGCCCTTGAGGTAGTACCGACAGCAGGAAATAACTTTCATAGCTGCAGGGAAGCAAGTGGTTGAAATCTTTTCAGACCTGGCTTAAAACAAATTAATATTGTTTATCAGTGTATATGTGCCCCATTAATCACAGCTCCATTCAATATTCCATGAAAATAGAGTACATCTTTCACCGAGCTAAATACATTTCACAGAATCTGTGGCTCTCCTCCAGTACAGTCTGTCTTCCCTTCGCATACCTGAACGAGACTTTTTAGTACAGTAACCCCAAAGTCAGCACCTCCAGGCATGCTCTCAGACTCTGTAAATCAAGGTAAAGATATCAATAAAACGTGACCCATCACCTACAGCACCGTGAGGGGACCAGGCAGAGTCAAGTCATGCTGCAGAGCCCGAGAGATCTTTGCTGTGACTCTCCCGCGTGTACCTTGCCCTCAAAATGTTTTTGTTGGAGAAGAGAAAAATAAAAGAGAGCTGAAGGTCCGTGTGGGCCTAACCTTTTGTGTTCCAGCCCCGCCTCCGTGGTCGGTGTCCGGAGGTCAGGATCCTCCCTCGGACGAGGCTGAGAGGGCAGAGCTTTCCTCAAAGACCAAGTGTGCTGGAGACTTGAGACCCACAAAAAAGCAGAGCCTTGGTTTACAGAAAATACGCAGAATAAAATATCTTTCACTGTTATGACACCAAAATTCCCTGAAAGTAGCTTGCTTGTTTTCCCATTGCTCAAACAATAGTATTTATTACTGCTAAGAACGCGTTTGTTCCGGCATCCCATAGTGTATTATGGTACTATATAGCCTTAAAATATGACGGTGATGGGGTGGTTTAGCAAGTGAAGAGCTGAGTGGATGCTAGAGGTACAGTGACAGTTTGTCACTGCTGTTAGCGGATGCTCTAACAAATGCACGAGCATTAAACACTTCCCGAGCGTTTAAGACGGGCTGCCTTTGCCGTAGGAGCTTCCCGTCTAAGACCCCGGTGAGACTCCAGCGGTTCTTGGGGATAGCGCTCGCGTTGCCATTTGAATTCGAAATGCACTGGTTTGTAAATTACAGCAGATGCTGCTGCCCAGTGCCCTTGTCTGTCGTTATGCCCCGGAGCAGCCCGGCACATCTAATGCCGCGGATCCGCGTGGCTGCCGGTGGCCCCGGAGCCGGAGGGAGAGCGCGGCTCAGGGGCAGAGAGGATGCAGAGGTGAGGTCGGCTCTGTGTCTCTGCCGCTGATGAATGAACCTCTGGGGTATCATCTCCAGTAATTAGACCATTTCTTCTGGGGGAACGTGTTTCTCACATATGCCCCCTGTGATTTGTTATTCATAATTATTATTCTGCTGCCTTTCACGCAGTTGCTTTTAGCTCTTTGTGAGGCGCTTCTGTGCTGGGATGTCACCAGGTTTGTCTTTAGCTTATAAGGGATGCATTTTTAAAGCTGTTTCCTCTTCTGCCTTTGATTCCGACAGGAAAACAAACCGCTCCCTGGGTTTCGGGGTGTTTCCAGCCTCTCATATATATGATGCTTTTTTTCCTTTTGCCCCCGTCCCACTCTACATCATTCTGACTTCTGGTCACCAACTCAAATGGGAGAGAGCATCAGTTGCAGGGCCTAGCAGGGTGGGAAATAACTTCAGTGTCCTTTATCACAGTCCTGGGAGGACCCTTTGCATCCTCAGAGTGCCTGTAAGTGCCTGTGGAAGTGGTTCATATCAACAAAATGGGAAAGGGAGCTCTAAGCAAAGGATGGAGAAGCCCCGTGGATGACTGTCTTTGAGACCAGGGCATCTGTATAGTAAGCCAGGTTACATGGGAAGATCTTGGGTTTATTCTTGTACTTTATGTTTGGCCTTTTCGCTGGGGCAGGGCAGAGCTCCCGGTGGGGAGGGGACAGCTTATCCCATCCATTTTGGCACCGAGTCTGCCCTGCTGGGCTCACGCAGCGTCCGCGGGGTGGATGCAGCGGCTGTTCGGGAGCAGTTTAACACCGCGGATTCACGTGGCCAGAAGACTGTCTCTCTCTGGGTAAGAAATGGAAGATCCAGCTTTTGTTGTTTTCTTAGGATCTCGGCGGCTCTGCCCACAGCGATGGCTGCCGTATGCCTTCCATTTTAGCCTGTTTCCAAGGTGTGAAATGGGGAGCGTGTGGCAGAAACTCCTTCTGCTCTGTTTGTCACTGTGCAACCGGCTGCCTTCGGGAGGGAGGTTTGTTGTGCATTGTAAGGGAGCAGGTTTCAGTGAGCTTTGTGGAACTGTTTCTGTACAAAAATAACAAGAATTTGGATTTTTCTTGCTCCCTTTCTGCCAGCTGCAATACTCATGTGTCTGTTTATCCATCTCACCCTCGTGCCACATGCAGGAGTGGTCAGTTCTCTGAGCCTCTGAGGTGGGAGGTCCCTCGTGTCGCAGTTGAATGGGATGAAGGGAGACCCAGGGCAGAGGAGGAGAAGTGTGGATAAAAGCTGGGAAGGCAGCAGAGGTCATGTGTAAGTTTGCATTTTGCCTTTTGGCAGGTAGAGATAAAAGTAAGATTTTATTGTCTCATTTTGCCATATACCCTGCGTGGCTTTTTGGCAGAGGTGGGGGATTTGGGTGGCCTCTGGCCGGTCAGGTTTGCTGTGTTCAGCAAGCTCATGTCCACTGCAACAATTACGCATGAGGTTCAAAGAATTAGAATTATACCAACCAAAAAAAGGCATTAAGGACAATGGTGATGATGGTTTTGATAATAATGTATTGGCCATTATTAAATATGCTCATTGGGCTGGAGTGCAGCACGTTTTTTCTGATCCTGGTTCCGACTCCTGGATAGGTAATAAGGAAATTATTACTGTGGATGTTAAAGCTCATTAAATGTGACTCTATTAAAAATCAAGGTTATGCTGGACTTTAAATCTCTTTGAGCATAACCGCTGGAGGCTGCAGCACAACCTGGCAACCTGCCACATGGTTCAGTGGTCCTTTCCTCTCATTTATGCCGTAATAGTCTGTATTAAAATGGGTACCAGGGCTATTGCAAAGGAGAGGTTTGAGCAACGTGAGCTATAACAACATCCTGTCCTTTTTCAAAGTATAAATTTGCACGCGGAGTGGTGTGGTATTAATGGGGCAGATCCGTGGCAGCCGCATTACGGGAACGGGCTGTAACTTTATGGGTGTTTTGTTTTGTTTCTCTGCCGGTGGCTGCTCGGGCCCGGGTTGTGTAAGAGGAGAGTGCACCAAGGTCAGGCTGCCATCTGGGAGAGTCCTCCTGTCTCTCAGACGGGGATGCAGATCGGAACGGCTTTGGAAAGGTGGCACGGGGCGTCACTGCCCAGACTCGGAATCCGTTCCAGTTCTGCATTGCTCTCTCCCGTACTCTTCACACCTTCCCCCCCACACACCCCTTTTTGTATTTCAGGCTGCATCTTCTGCTTTTTTTCCTCCAGTTCTACAGCTGCTTTTCCCTGTTTTCCCTGTTTGTCTCCAGACCATTTCAGTTTAGATCTTCCTTTTTTGTCTTGTCTGCTCCCGGTGGACCTCTTAATTTCGCTTTTCTGGCGCTGCTAGCGATGGAGTTTGGTCTTCGTTGCAAGCAAATAGGTAGGTGGCAGCTAATGGGGAGCTGATGGCAGTAATGACTTGTGTATTGTAGCAAAGCACAGGTAGAAATGAGAATGCTGCAGGTGCTGATGATTTCCATTTGGGTTCTTGTCTTAAAAGTGATGTGTTTGAAGGCAGGAATGGGATGACCCGTGGAAGCTGGGTCCTGAGTAAAGAATGCAATAATGCGAATTTTCCATGAGCTCTCATGATTTATTGCTATCCTGTAGGTACAGTGGAGCGTTCCCTTCTTTCCTGCAGCCTCTCCCTGTGAAAAAGAGGAACAGGCCTTTTAATACGCTTTCTGTTGAGAGACAGGCTGGCACCCCTACCAGGAGAGAGGATGGGGAAATCAACTCTGATTTCAACCATCTGTGGAGAATGTAGCAAGTGAACTATTTTTCTGAACATAATCCCACCAAAAAGGAAAGCTGTTCTTCCATCTCAATGGTTTCAGTGTTCTTTTTCCCTTGTTAGGGAAAAGTAGGAAAGGGGTGTCCTGGATGAAGGCCTGGGGAATCTCTAGGGTGGGTGTTTAACCCCAACAGACATGCTACAGCTGGTGTTCAGCAGAGGCTGTCTCCAGCATCAGCACCATGTCAGGGCCTTGTGAAAATGTAATTAATTGGAATTAAATTGGTTAATGAATTAATATTAAAATAATCCAATCTTGTTGAAGTGACAAGCCAGAGATGGTAGAATTTGTCACTGTCCCACCATGCTTGTGCTTCTGATGAATGTGTTTCTGAGTACAGAAGGCGACAAAAAAGGAGCAGATGGAATTTAAAAGTTGCCGTTCTCCATCCACAGTTGGCTGAGCTGTTGGTGCTTGGAAGCCTTGGTGCTTCCTACCATCTGTGTATAGGAAATCCACACAGGATGAGGGCTGCACCTGCACATGAATCCTGAGTCCACCTGAAGAAGGATTTTTCTGTGACCTTAGCTGTGGTGCAAGCGCAGCAGCCGGATCCCACTCGGTGCCGATGGCTCCCGGCATCTCGCTGGTCGAACAAGGTTGGGCCAGGTGGGTGCAGAGGGGGCAGCTCTTCAGTCACATTCTGCCTCTTCCTAAAGCAGAGGAGGGATTCATTAGGTGACACTTCTCTTGATGATGTTTAACATGCCAATTTGCCTTCGGTTAGCACTGAAAGAATTGACTTCTTTCTAAAGCGACGCAAACCGAAGGTCCGTGGCATTTGCTGTCTTCAAACATTAAGGGACTGTTGGTGGGAGCAGGTTGTTAGCCTTTATGCCCTGCCTGTATTTCAATAACCTAATTGCTTTCTGCGTATCCCAATTTCTTCTGAAGTTTAGACAGAGCTTGTCTTTGCCTCCGGTGTTTTGCTGTGCACTGGTGAAGCTCTGTCCTCTGTCACTCCGGAGACGGCCACACGTCCTTGATGGGGGAAGAAATCATTCCCTACTGCTACCTGCATCAGAAATGTTGCGTAGCTTTAATGTGCAAAGCCCAACTGACAGGGAAAGCAGCCCGCAGGACGAGTGCTGTGAGCAGCATTCCTTGGGAGCAGCTTTGCCTGACCCGCGCGGAGCCTCCTGCCTTCCCGTGCTGACTCTGCGGCTCGGCAGCGGCGCCTCCCTGGGGCCATGCCCTCACCTCTCAGCTCGTTAGTATCATTATCGTTTTTATGGTGCTGCTTTCTCTACTGCAAGACATTTAGGCCAGTCTGGGACCTGAATAATATATTAAGACTGGGAATAAGCTGGTAGTTTAAGCAGAGCTTACTTTGATTTCCTCCCGTATCATCCACATCGCTCTGTCCCAGCCCAGCACTATAGGTAACAAGGTGGGGCTGCTAAATATACCCATTTTCCTAAAAAACTGTAGCCAAGTTGGGACCTCCTGTACTTCGGTATTGACGGCGTTGCAGTGGTTGGTAGGCAGAGTCTATGAAGCCCTTTTGCATTACAGTGGTGTCAGTAAATTTGGGCAGTGTAGCCACAGAGGGGGAAACACCTTGAAGCCTTCCTGTGTTCTGAGTCAGCGACAGCGTGGCTTTTGCTGGTAACCGCTCTGCGCTACTGAAATCAGGGCAGGCACCTATACAGAACCAGGTTCCCTGCCTTGGATGGAGGTCTGGTACCTCAAGAGGGCTGAAAGCAACATTGCCTGCTTAAAAAAAAAAAAAATAAAAAATTGATTTTATGACATATAGCATTTGTCATCCAGATAGATTCCCAAGTGGTTTTGGAGATAACACAGATACGAAGTCACGCAGCACTGAGTGTATCGGAAGCGGCGTGCCCTGCCCGTGGCAGCGTGCCACCAGTCTGTTAAACAACCGCAGAGACTTGCCCCCGAGCACGACTCCGTCTGCGCGCTGCCAGTGGCCGGGCAGGAGCGGGCAGCCGAGGGTTGCTGACCGGACAAACCCCCCAGGATGCCTGAAGCCAGCAGCTTCTTGTGAAACTGCGATGGGAGGTGCCGGCGAGACATCGCTGGGACTTCCAGACTCCGTCTGCCGTCCAGGGAGCCGGGGGTTTGTCGTAAATCCTGTACCGTGGTTCTGTTGTAGCCACTGAACGTGTAAAACTTGTTGTCAGTCAAAGGTCACTTCTCAGACTGTACTTAGCCTTCACAAAGAGCAAAAGTGCTGCAGGATTTCTTCCTGGTCCCTCTTTTCCACCCAGTTCACGTGTGGAGTTCCTGGAGACCTCACTCTTTCTGCTTTGGTGAGAGGCAGCCTGTGAACCTGCATAATACCTCCCTACAGCTCCAGTGATTCCTACCAGGGCTTTTCTTTTTTTAAAGCATCTCCTATATTGTGCTAGGCGCCGCGCAGGTTGATTACAAAATATTTGGTAGAAGCAGAAGCCTTGCTCCAGAGAAAATAAAGCCACTTTACCAAGAGAGAGAGAGTAAAGTAAGTGAGGAAGGAGGAGGAAATGGAAAAGGTAAGAAAGTATACGTGATGAGGGGGACCAAATATGAACACTGAACTATGAGAACATCTACAGTGGTTTCTGTAGCAATATGAGGAAGGAGGCTCCCAAGGGAAAGGTCTCTGGGCTTAGAGGTCCTGCCTTGAATTTGGGTGTGATGGAAATCAGTAGCACTGCAAGAAAACACCGCTGGGGAGAAGGTTGCTTGTTTCCGAGGCGGATGCATTTTCCTTATTCAGTACTGGTGGAGTAAAGTCGTGGTGTTACATCTGGGAGGGAAGAGGTCACCTTTGCTGAGGCAGGTGGCAGGGTTAGGGGTAGCTAACGTCACTGCAGGTGGGCAGATAGCGAGGGGAGAGGTGACCCTGGGACCAGGCAGATCAAGAGAAAATGCATGGAGAAGCCTGGGCTGACAGGGAGGATTCTGTCTCCTCCTGGCTTAGTCTGTGTGTGGCTCTGGAGGAGAACTGGTGATAGAAACGGTGTTTTTAAGCCTGCTGACTGGGGTTTCTAGTTCCCAGTCCATCAGTAGCTGAGGGAAACAGGAGGTGACTGTGAAGAAGAGTTGTTCTCATTACCAGGAGTAGCTGTGCTCCTTCGTTTATAACCGGGGGCAGTTCAGAGCGTTTGCAAGGAGAGAAGTCAATGAGCAGCAGAAGGACCCGAAACCTTTCTCTCCTGTGTTAACCTCTCTTAGCCCCTTCCCACCCCCAAATCCCTACAAAACGCCATCAAATTTGTACCGCATGGAAACTGCCACATTGCAGATAGCCCCCTTCGTGGCTGTGGTTCTAGATCCCTCTGGTTCTTCTGTATCCCTCTGGCTGATGGTTTCTGTATCAACCGGAGACAGGCCAACAGGCTGTTGTGCTTTATGGGTCTTGGGAAACGTTGGCAGTTGTGTTTTCCTGCCTGGATGTTTGAGTCAAGCTCTCGGGATTTGGTGGTTGTCGCCCTGATGGGTGTGTAGCAGTCAGGATGCTCTCGCTAGATCTCTCCAGTCCAGCATTTCTCCTGAAGGGAAGGAAATGCAGTATTATCCGCGGCTGCCCTTTGGATCCTGCCGGCTTGGGATATGAGCTGCCTCTTACAGCAGTTTGCATCCCAGAGCAGCTTTTGATTAGGACCCATGTGCCAGAAGGCCCCTGGATGTACACGACTGAAAATGCTCTTTCATTCATCAGCAGGATTGAGAAGAAAGGCTTGTGCTGATGTCTCAAATTCAGGCTGACACGATTTCCCTGACATTAGAAAAAACCAGCCTGCCAGCGTGGCAGAGCCTGCCGGCAGGGGAGAGCCTCAGATCTCTGCTCTGCATCTTGTCGATGTATTGCTTCTCCTGGAAATGAAGGCTTGATGCCTCTGTGAGCAGCGGAGAGCGGTGGAAATCCAGTGGAGGAACTTTGCAAGGGGTGTGGAGGTTACCGGGAACTTCTTGAAAAGCCTTGTGCTGGCAAGGTGAACGTCCCCTTGGTCGGGGAGGTTTATTAGATTCAGGAAAGATGACAGGAATGGGAAAATACAGAGCTTGTTTACTCGTTCCCTCTCAGTACTATCCAAGATGGTGGTATTCTTGTTATGGCAGGTTCATAATGGGAAAAAAAATTACTGAATTTGCGGGTTTTCTCTGGAGTCCTCATTTCAATTTCCAGGTAAGTATACGTGGCCGGGAGCTGAAATCTGACTGTCTTCACAGAATAAATAGGGACTCCTTAACGCTGAATCCCAAATGAGGTGGGGTGAATGTGTAGAGACTGAGAAATAAAGTATCTCCACTCGTTCCACATTTTAAAGGGGAAACACATGCAATCAACACTGAGAAGCTGAAGGATAACTTTTTGCATGGGCTGTTTTTCTGGTTTGCCTATCTGTCTCTCTGTGGGAAGCTGTTTTTCCTGGGAAATCCTGTTTTCCAGTTGTGCTCCCAATTTTTCTTTTCACTTACTCTTGATTATGTAGGGGCTGTAAATGAAGTAAAATAAGGCTGTTTCAGTACTCTCGAGCAGCGGCTGTATTTAAGAAGTTTATATTTGATGAGTAAGTTGATGACATTGCATTATGTGAATTTGATGTGCAAACTTGTCACTGAAGTGTAAACATAGTGACAGCAGGACCAGCAATTCCCAGCCTAATCAAGTAAGCCGAGTAACACAATCTTTGAGCTATAGAGTAATAGAGTCTGATTTACATATTAAAATGAGAGAAGCTACACAGACCCAACAATTAAGTTGATATTTTAATTGCATAAAAGTCAGGAGATTCAAAGTTATGTTTCCTGCAGCAGTTCGTTTGTCACCCACATGGATTTGCAGTATTTTCCGTGACTTTATTTGGTATGAAACTAATGTGGATTAAAATACATGAAATGTTGGCCACGGAAGAAAGGGGAGCGTTGGATTTGCTGGGTTAGAAGGCAGGCTAAGAGAATCGGGAATTTCTTGGTCTGCTTAAAAATGGTACAAACAAGTTTCAGGTGATTTCTTTTTTAATATTCTGGTAGACATGTTGGGAAGGAGGGAGGGAGGGAGGGAGAGGGAGCTATATTCAAATGCGATGGGAAAAATTCCCGTTGATCTCAATAGACCTTGAATTATATCCTTAACTTCTTGTTTTCTTTTTAAGGGATAAGCTTTATTTAATTGCAAATTCACACAAACGCGCTAGTACCACTAAGAATTACATCAATATATGGATTCTGTCCTTGGTGTTTATGCTGGTTTCCCAGTACCGATCTCGCATTCAGATAAGCCTGCACGTACACAGCTACCCTTATCTCCTCACGCTGATGTTCTGATAGATGAATGCTCCTTCCCTGCACCCACAAAAAGCTATTCACATGCCAAGTCTGGCGACTTTTTTTTTTTTTTTATAATCCTTCTTTGAATTAGACTGCAAAAAGAATGTGTTTGAAAAGGTTAACTAATGGATACACTTTTCTTCCTGATGAGGAAAAGAAAAATGGTGAAGCGCTGAAAAAATGGTCAAGCAGAGTTTTGATCAGGCTTTTCTAATCAAATACGTTCTAGGCGGTGAGCGAGTAGGAGACATGTTAATCCGCGGCGGATTTATTTGGGATGGGGAACATTTATTTGGAAAGCAATCAGCATATAAAAGCAGACACTTGTAATTACTTTGCCGTCTTAATCGTGGCACTGACATCAGCACCGTGATGTGCTAAGGGTGTGATGGCCTTTCGGATGTGCCACTGACACCAGAATGCCGGTAGGAAGGGGGAGAAGCCGCGTTAGCATCTCCTCACCCGTCAGCCTGGTTTGCTGATGCCCAGGTGTGCTGGGCTGTCCAGTGCTTCCAAAATCACCCAGTAACCTACACAAAACGGCGTAAGACCTGCTCAGCTCGCTTGGAGACAAGTCAGCACCTTGCAATCCCCTTGGGAATCTGGCAGCGGATGGCAGCGCGGCTGGAGCGCTGCCCGGACGAGCTGCCGGCGTGGCACAGGGCAGGACGTGGAGGGCAGCGTCCCGCACGGCGCTGGCTGAGGTGTCCTGGCCTCGGGCTCCTGCTGGGATTTCGTGGCGAGGAGGTGAAGGTGTGGGGTCAAACCATGGCGAGGAGTAAAGCTCGGGGGAGAGCCGTGCCTGGCCATTTCTGAGCATCTGGGAGCAACCCATTATTTAGGCTAAACTAAAGCTGCCCGCTGTGGTTCGTGTGGGCACAACAGCTGGCGCAGTCTTCGCTCGCTATTGCCGCGTTTCCGCATTTTCTCCGTTTCACTGCCAGGTTACGTGGCCTGAGCTTCAGTCGGAGCGCAGTAAGGCGATCCGGCCTCCGATAGGGAACAGCACGTTCACTCTTGGTGTATGGCCGGCTCCAGCTCAACGGATGAAAATCAAACAGATGAAAACCTGGTTGAAATCAGATTCGCCAATTGCCTTTTCTCTTGCCGGCTGTCTACGTGTGTTTCTGCCTGTATTGAATAGAAGAGTCTGGATGCTCCTGGTGGAGTCCTGTGGCGCGGGGGGTTATTGGGCAGGTATGCGGCTTTGTACAGTTACCTTCTGCGCTGCTCCGATAGCGTCAGCGGTGTGCGGCAGGAGGATTCCGGTTAAATAGATCAGAGAGTTCTGTAAGGAAGGGCTGGAGGCAGCGGCAGCATCCACCTTCACTGGGGACTGCGGATGTGTCATCAAAAATCTTGCCACTGGTGGCATCAAAGGCGACGCGCAGATCTGAAGGATTCAGCAAAGGTTTTCTGAACAGGCTGATAATGACGATGGCGTGCGATTCCCCTTTTAGGCTGCCATATTGCGACGACTTCCCTGAAATGAGGCAGAGTTTAGGCAACAGGAAGTTTCCCTCTTGTTTTACAGAAGCGGTAAAAATAAATCCTGAGTTAGAACTGGTGATGTTCGACCCGTGGAACAGCTGTGGGCTAAAGGCGTTTTCAGCGGCAGCCGCCATTCGAAGTAGCTCCTGGGCAGGTTGTTTTCCCCGATAACGTCCCTTCCTCGGGACGTGGGCAGCGTGCTGATGCCTTTGCCAGCTCCCTGCGGAATGTGTTTGGACTCCCGTGGTGCCACAAGGAGTAGTGGAAATTACTGGCCACTTCCATTTCAGAGTAATTCCTCCTGCTGTAGGATCCTTCGCACGTTACAACCTGAAAAACCCACGGGAAGAGGAGGGGAGCATTACCCGGTGTGTTCTGGAGTCCCTAGGAAGTTTTTGGTGAAATGAAAAATTTTAAGCAAAGTATGTGCAAAGTCTCCATCTGCAAGGTGGTGTCCTAAGCCAAATGGAGAGGGTGCTCGCAGCGCCTGGGAACACATTTAAAGCTAATGGCATCTTCGTTACACCTCAGCAAAGGTGTAACTCCACAAAGGCAGGTGTGGGGTCCCAGAGAGGACCTGGGGAGGAGTGACCCCATGCAGCAGTATGGGTTGGGGGCTCTGTGGGAAGGGACCTGGGAGTCCTGGTGGCCAACAGGATGCCCATGAGGCAGCAATGTGCCCTGGTGGCCAAGAAGGCCAATGGCATCCTGGGGTGCAGCAAGAAGAGCGTGGCCAGCAGGTGGAGGGAGGTCATCCTACCCTTCTGCTCTGCCCTGGGGAGGCCACATCTGGCGTCCTGTGTCCAGTTCTGGGCTCCCCAGCTCAAGAACGACAGGGAACTGCTGGAGAGAGTCAAGCAGAGGGCTATGGAGATGGTCAAGGGACTGGAACATCTTTCTTACAAGGAAAGGCTGAGGAAGTTGGGTCTTTTTAGTCTGGAGAAGAGAAGGCTGAGGGGGGATCTCATCAATGCTTACAAATACTTAAAGGGAGGGGGCCAGGAGGAGGGGGCCAGGCTTTTTTCAGTGGTGCCCCGTGACAGGACAAGAGGTAACGGGCACAAACTCGAACATAGGAAGTTCCATCTGAACATGAGGAGGAACTTCTTTCCTTTGAGGGTGCCAGAGCACTGGAGCAGGCTGCCCAGAGAGGTGGTGGAGTCTCCGACTCTGGAGACATTCCCAACCCTCCTGGACACCATCCTGTGCCACCTGCTGTAGGTGGGACCTGCTCTGGCAGGGGGTTGGACGGGATGATCTCCAGAGGTCCCTGCCAACCCCGGGGATTCTGTGATTCTCAGGTAGCTCTGAATCCTAGGCTGCTAACCCCAACAGTTAGAAATACATGAGGTTAAAAATTAGAACTACGCATATCCCGCTTCTTGCAGCATGTTAAACACTGATGTTCTCCTCTGTCAAAGGCGGAGGGAGCCAGGCTGTTCCATAAAGCCAGGGCAAATGAGCAATTAGCAAGAGGTACCAAAATAGTGTTTAGGAAGCTATAAAGTTGCTCTGAGAGCTATAAAATGTCTCTCCTTGTTTTGCGCATGGTTTAGAGTGGGAATGTTTGACACTTAACAAAAGCTGACTAATTCTTTGTTGTTTCCCTTTAATGATCAGAATTCAGGAGAGGGCTGGCTGTGACAGGCAGGCGAGAGCGCTGCCGTGAAAGTTAAGCTCTTTTTAATTAGAAAGCCCCTTGGATGATTTACTTTCTAGTGATTTGAGCGCTGGCCGGTTTGAATGTGTCAGCGATACTGACCGGCACGATGCCGTCCTGACGGCGCAGGTTCCGTTTGGCTCTTCAGATGTCAGGAGGTGAAGCCCGCTCCGACAAGGAGACGCTGTGATGAGGGAAACGACAACCGCAGCCAGCCGGGCTGGCGACTCCACCATCTGCTCTGAAGTCTCTGCCTTGAATGCCAGCACTTGTGGTGGCAGGCATAATGATGATAATATTTTCCACTTCTGTAGCACCCTCTCTCCAAAGGTCTCCGAGCGTGCTGGAGACACTAATTAAGACTCGCGGCACCCATGGGAGGTGGGCATGAGTCTCTACGCCAGCTTTTCTTGCTTGCAGAGTCTAAAGAGATTGCGGCACTCATCTTTGGGCAGCAATTTCTTCCATCAGGGAGCTCTGGAACAACTAAAAACCTCTCGTAGCGGTGTTAGTTTAAATCAGAGCTGTACCCGGGAGGCAGGCGGGCTGGCGCTACCTGCCGGAGTGAGCGATCTTCACGCTCCCAGCTGGGCTTGCTGGGGGGGCAGCAGAGGCTGGGTCTGCCCTGGCTGTGTCGGAGTTTCTTACCCTGCTTTGTGCAGCTCTTGGAGTAGGTTTTATTCACTTGAGCCCAGTCCTTAATGTGTTGCCTTCTGGGGATACTGGACTCTTAAGATCAGACTGCAAAGACTCAGTGCAGGGCTCTGCACCTCAAAAATACAGCCAGGACTCAAGTCACCAGCAGATGTGTCTCCTGAAGGGACTTTTTGTGTATGAAATTGTCACTCCTTGAGTTGTGTATAGCAATCCATAGTAAGCCTCGCACCAGCAACGTTGGAGACAGTGTCTGAAAATGCCTACAAATAACACAGGTTCACCCTGACTGAATCCATGCTCTATAGTGATGTCTAGAATTTGGGATACTTTTTTTTGTCCAAAGAGCTTTTTTTTGGTACAGCTTAATTTTATTGCATAAAACTCCATCTCTCTCATAGAAGACTAACAGGAAAGCTTGTCCGTAATCTGCATTTTGATAGTCTGCAGAAAATGGATGAGTAACATTGTATGGACCAACAGGAAGGAGTAAATGCAAGAGAAAGGGAGAGATTTGACCACAAATCTTTAATGCGTGATCCCAGTACTCACACTCACGGGTTTAAAAGTGCATTCCCATAAAGGTCCATTTAGCATACACTTCAGCTGGGTAGAGACGCAGCAGAGAAGCTCTTCCTTCCACTGAGTGCAAGGTGTAAAATAAAACCTGCTGGGTGAGATCAAAGATGCACCTACTGTCCCCCATCTCTAAGAGGAAAAACACTGTTGTCAAGTATCATTATACGGTGTGTAAGTGTATATGAGGCTATTAAAGACAGTTATCCTCAGAGATTTATACATAGCAGGTTAAAATGGGGGAGGGCGGGGGAACAAACCCTTGCTGTGTTTAATTATTGCTGGGTGCCGCGTGCACTTTTTTCCATTATTTACTTAATCTTAAATGCCAGATGCTAAAGGGCACCAGCATCAATTAACTGCTTAATTAGACTTGCAAAGAAATCATGTAATTTAGTTATAGGCAAATTTAAAAAAAAAAAAAAAAAGAAAAGAGAAAAAAAATGCACAAAACAGAAGCTCAGGGCTCGCTCTGCCACCGTTTTTAAAGCTCCCTACATACATTGTTTGCTTTCAACGCTGGCTGGAAACTCTTTGCAGCACATTCCGTGCCGCGTGCCCCATAGGGAGGCAAATGGCTGGATGCAACATCACCACTTCAGCGCCGTTCGCAGTGGATTTAGCCACAGCTGGCTTTATTGTGCTCCAGATTCTTTCAGGAGAGGTTTGGATCTCTTGTGTGGTGCCTCATCCTGACCCCCGGGAGAACCTGGCCTCCTCCCCCTCCCTGTCATCCGCATCCCCTTCGGCGCTTGCGCTGGCTACGTCGGTGAAGACCTGTCCCCTCTTCCTGCTAGGAGGGGTTCTGTGGTGAACGCATTTCTGTATTTTGCAGGGCATTTTAGTATTTCAGCACGCGGCCAACAGAGCGCCTCTCCTCAGCAAAGCAACTCCTGCTTCCCTCACTATGGAATAATAGGAAGCAAAATGCTGTTATTCCGTGAGTCCCCACTGATGGGTGAGAGCGTTCACAGGAGCGAAGTGCATTCGGGTTTGTTTCATCAAGGCCCACAGCTCTGTCTGAATCTTTATCTTGCAAACGGAGCGATAATCAATGCCTTCTGCTTGTGTAGATGCAAAGTTCTTCTTCCGTACAGGTGCTGCTGACCCTGTACTCGCGTGGGCATCACCGGCGTTGTTGTTTCCGTGCCTTTGCAGCATCCCGTGTTTTACAACTTTTGGTTCTCTCTCGGTACCTACATGCTGGAAGCTGCTGAAGTATTTTGCTCTCAGATGGCCTGAAACCTTTCTGAAAACAAGGTGGTGGTTGGTTTCTCGGAGCTCTGTTCCCCCTCAGTGCCCGTGCTGCCTCAGCGCTCCTCTATTCCTTTCTGAAAATCCGACCTAGCCCTTCCCGCGTTCCTGATTTCTTCAAAGCACTGTATGAACATTATCTAATTAAGTATATATAACATGCCCTAAAGTACGTTAAGGGAAAACTGCAGCACAGCATTGAAGTTGCCAGTCGCTTGATCCAGTGTAAAATCTGATTGAATCACTAATTACTTTTCAAAATGCTGTGCCTGATGACATGGATAAAGATGGGAAGATCCGAGCTGCGGCCGGATGCACCGGGAGCTGCCGCCCGCGAGCGCAGGGCAGGCGGCTGAGTTCTGGGTTAGTTCGAGAGTTGGTTTGGATACGTACACTAAGGTAATAAACACAACAACAACAAAAAAGAGGAGCTGCAGCATTTGGATCTTTCCTGTTTTGATATATATAATCAGCTCTACATTTCCTGTTGAAAGGTTCATTAAAATTGCAGCCCCTGTGATTATGCAGCTGCCTAATTCAAATCAATGGGGCTCCTGAAACAATTTCAGATATTTTTAAATACTGCTGTAGAACTTCCTTGTTTACAATGTGATGATTAAGAGACTTTTTTCTAAGTCATCTAAAGCATTAATAAAAATCTCTTTAGCTTTTCTCTAATTTTTTTTTTTCCATTCCAAGCGGCTGCAAATAATGCTAACCTTGCTTTACAGCTTTATCTTTTACTTCTTAGTGCAGCGTGTCTATTTGTATCGATAACTAAATCAGAAGCCAAATTACAGAAGTTCTTGATAATTCCTAGTAAGCCATAATTGACTTCTGTTGTTTTGGAATCCTAATACAAATAAATAAAATTAACAGAGAGCAGAATAACTAGCACTTAGAGTACAACAGCCATGCCTTGCTTCCTTCCAGCTCCGTAACTTTTGGAAGCAACTGTTGATAATGTCTGCCAGCTAAAATACCCTGCTGTTCTACCTGACACATGGCAGTCCATGAGGAAGATCGTAATATCCAAAGGGTCAAGAAACTTCAGTAGGTCTCATGCCGAAAGAGGGGTCATTGTAGTTTGGCCATAAAGATGCTTTCAAGGTGATTTCAGCTCTTCTGCTTTGGAATGCCTCAGAGTGATGCTAGGCTTCTGCTAAGTTTGTTTTAATGACTTTGCCTTTATTAACTTTTCGCTTTTCCAGTAACTCCAATCCCTTGTACTGTTTCAGAAGAGCCTTGGCACAGTTCTGGTGTGTTTAAGTTGCAAACTTTACAGGAAAATACCTAAATGAAAACATTGTGGGAGAGAGACTGCGTGAAGGAGCAGATGTTTACAGTCTCTGACTTCTGTGGCTGAGAAAAAGCAAACACGTTTCTATAAAAACGCGATGTGGTAGAAGCATTTCAGCTGCCTGTGGTTTAGTGCTTCACCTGCCTGTGAAGGTATTTCCTTTTGTCTGCTTTTGCTGTTGTTCCCTACCCAAGCTGTCCTAATTAACTGCCCCGTTTGCTGGGTGGCAGAGGCAGGTCTGGCCCAGCTGGGAGCTGGCTCTCTTGGCTCCGAAATCCCTGGCTGGGCACATCTGCTCCAGCTGCTGCTGCCAGGTCAGGCGTCGGGGTGGCCAGATGTGAAGCGCTGCAGATGTTTGAGCGCCGCGGTGTGGCTGAGCCCCGATGCTCTGCTGCCACCCTGCCAGTGCCGCCGTCCCCTTGCAGCAACATCCCTGCTCACAAACCGGGGCTGAAATCACGGAGACGCTGCAGGTCAGAATTGGTCAGTGCTGTAAGGGGATCGCTAACTGTACCGTTCTTGGGTTTAAAAGAAGATGAAGATTTTAAATCAACTCTTCTTCTTTGGTGCCAAAGTGGAAGGATGAAGCCGGTAGGACAGGGAAGGGAGTACTGTTATTTAGATCTCATCCTATGTGTCCTGTTGGTATTCAGGACTTGTCCACCTATTGAAAGTTGGAGGTAAATGCTTTGGATGTGGACATGGGAAGAGAATGAGATGGAAGAGGACAGGAAAGACCAAAGCTTTTTTTTTTTTATTTTAACAGAGGATAGATTGAATGTGATTTGGCCACTGCACCTTAATGGGTAATCCCCACGCTGAGCCTCAGATGAAAAGAGAAAATCTATAAGGCTAGGGATAATGCAAGAGGATTTTTGCAGACTTTTCTCAGATGTAAAGTGAGCTACTGAATAGCGCAGCCTTTAATGATAACTTTTTCTTTGAGCACAGAGCTAATTCATTGATTTAGCCTCGTTGGGTAAATCTATTTTTCGTTACTTGCACATCCCACGCGCAGAGACCTTTTGTGTGTACCATTTTTTCCTTTCCTCGCTGGTCCCTTAACATATATTTTTCCTAAACCTCTGGCTGACATGTCCCAGCAGGGCTGTTCGTGCCAGCAGCGCGGGCTCGGTGACACTCGGTGTCGTTGGCCCCGGTGGGAGGAGTTCGCAGCAGCAGGGTGAAATCTTCTCTAAACCAGAGCGGGAATGAATCCTTCTCCTGGAAGGCTGCTCTGCAAGAGAGCGGATTTCTCCGCGTACTCGCCCCCTGGGTGCGGATCGTTGGAGACCAAGAGTCAAGGTCACCTACAAGGCATGCTTTTTTCCTATACCAGAATATTCTCTTTGATGACTAAGCATCGTGGCTCTCGGTTTCTTGACTGACCTTATTTCAAGCAGGCCAGGTCCTGCACCCAGGGCAGTGTTTGCTTCAGAGCTCTCAGGAGTCAGAGAGATGGAAGAGTTCAAGCAAAGCCAAGAAGCAGGAGGGTCTTCCAAACAATCCGGGCGGGAAGAAGGCATCCAGAGGCTGTGTAGGGGGAATGCACATTGCAGCTGAAAAAGAAAAACGGCGATATTTTGGGGTAGGCTATTCCTTGAGCCTGCTGCAGCCGTCAGGGCTTGCTGCAATAGCATGGCAGCCTCTCGGGACTGCCAGAGTGCTCTGGAAACTTCCCAGCTGCGGGAATTACATGCAGGGATTGCTGCATCCATCCCTAAAACGCATCCACGGCTAGCGTGAAATACGGTAACCGCTTCGTGCCGCACAGGAACCGTCCTGAGAGCGGGAAGTGAGAAGTGTCTTTTGAACTGCAGAGCGGAGGAGGCAGAACGCAGTGACGCGGTGGCGTTTGTGCAGCATGGGGGCTGATAGCGCAGTCCCGGTTCCTGCCCTCGTCCCCAAATTAAAATGCTCTGCCGGGAAAACGCTTTGCCTTTTCTGTAGCCGTGCGGGTCTACGTTTCTTATCTTCTCTGACAAACGGTATATCCACAGCACAGCGTGCTCCCTGCCGTAACCTTTCCTTCATTACCGATTCAGAGAGTGAGTGCCAGCTATTGAATCAGAGGGTTGGGACCCAGCTAAAGGTCAGGATTGTTTCTACGTACATAAAAGCGAGCGTAACCTCTTCTTCTTTCCAAAAACACTAATATGGGGAGATGGAAAAGTTCGTGTCTGTGAACTTTGCGGCGCTCGCGTCAGGGTTGTGAAGCAGACAGACAGGTAGGAAAGGACAGTGTCCCCGTTGGGGACAACCACATCAAGGGACCGATGGTGTTTAGGAGACGGAGGGTGCTGGCGTACGGCCATCGTTATTCTCCGGGGTGGGAAAAAACGTGTTTCTGACAGCCAAAAGCAGACAATACCTGGGGGCAATTTGAAAAGCCAGGCTAACTCCCATCGTTTGCTGGCCTCCGAGATAAGGCTTTTACCTGTGTCCTGTATCCCACTGCAAAGATTTCCCGCTGCTGGTTTTTTCCAGCTCTTTCCCTTGCTCTCCACAGTCTCTGTGCCTCCAGCAGCTTTTGAGCTAACTTGGCACTTTTTTAAACTTTTTTTGCCTTTTGTAGTTTGACTTGTGTGATGGAGGAGCAAATGCCTTGCATCTGTGGGGAAAGAGTCTCTCCTTCAAGACACGCGTGGACTTAGATACATCTGCTGCATGTGAAATTGAAGGATTTGGCTTCTGTTATTTGGGATTTCTCAATTGTTAGAGCATTTCAATGCCTGTCATTAGCCAAGGGGTATTAGGTTGACAGAGCCAGTTCCTCGGTCCCTTGTATTTACTCACCTGCATCAGTTATGGATTAATTATAATCCACTGGGTCACCTGTGTGCCGTCAGACTGTTTTCCCTGAGGTTTTGTTTCATTAGTTCTTTATTATAGAACTAATTTTTTTTTATTTTTTAAAGCTGGCAACTTCAAGGCTGAGCTGTGAATTTTCCTGTTAAACAGGAAGATATCCCAGGTCTGTGCTGTGATTCAGCAGATTCTGCCTTCTCAGCCCAGGCTGTTGCCCGTTCAGTGCTGTCGAATTAAGTAGCATCCTTGACTTTCTTTTCCTTAGCTCCTCCGCCTGTAAAATGAAGACAGCGCTAATCTCTCGTTTGTGTAACTGTGTAATGTTTGTCCGGCACTTCAAAGATGCCAAATACAATAAAACTGCCAAGCATCCTTTCCCTAACAGGGTGGATGATTTACACCCAAAATGCTCATTTTTGTGCTAAAACAAGATCACCTGAAAGATACTGCGGCTGGAACCAAACCAAGGAAGGGGGGAGGAGGAAACCATCTGTTACACAACAGCAAAAGCATTGCAGGGCATTCGCCTGGGAAGCTCTGGGTGACGAGTTTGGAATATGAAGGCTTATTTATATGGATGGAGCTAATTTTCTCTAAGTTATTCATTTTTCACTTAGGGAATTACCTAATCTTACAACAGAGTCTAGGAGGAAAGATTCATTTATTCTTTGTCTCGTTCAGCCCCAGGCAAGCCTGAAGATGCTCTGCCTCTTCCAATTCTTCTTTTTAACCAATTCTATTAATGGAGCTTAAAGATTTGCTTCTCCTGGGTAAAAAGGGTTAATCTTCCTCGTTCTCTCTCACCCTTCTCCTCCTCTTTTTCTGGAGAGTTCTTTTTTTGGCGTCTCTGGCTGTTTCTATCATCTTCTCCCCCTAATCTGCCACTATCTGAAGAATTCATTACATTTCAAATCAGAGGCCTTGCTGCATACATTAGCAGGTTTTAATAGACTTGCCACGACTCAAAAAGGAGGAAAAAAAGAGAGAAGATTTAAAACTCTTGTCTTGCCGAAAGCAGACAGATTGACTCAAAAATGACTCAGTCAATAAAAGATGAGTTTTGAAAAGGCTTCCCTCCGCTCAAAGGGAGCTCGTATTCCAGCGAATTACGTTTTTCTAAGCCCACTGTCAGAAATTAATAATACATACAGCATGTAAAATGGATTTAGCCCTCTACAGCCTTATACAAACATATCTTTGACTTGCTAAATGTGACACAACTACCAGGATTTTCCAGCCTTTATCCCAGGAGTCTGTCATCTCTCCAGAATGGTGACCTCAGTGGAATTTTTAAGCACGTCCAAAAAAATTGCTGTATGAGACTTTCATTAAGAATACGTTTCTACTTCCCTCACCCTTTCTCTCCACCCAAGCCCCCTCTGTCAGAGTATTTTATTATTATTATTTGCAGCCGAAATTATGCCAAATGCTCTTGGTTTAAACTCTCAAGCTATCGAGTCCCTTTACTAGACTCTGTCATGGCCTTCCCTCGAAGGAAGAGATACTGAGCCTTCTGTGTTGGAGCAGAAATCTGTCATTTGGGGTTTTTCTGCTGCATCAAAAGGCTTACAAGCCATTAAAATATCTCTTTCATAGAAAAAAGAAAGGGCTTCTGTTTTTCTTGATCTATCTGCAAGTATTCTTTCATGGTTCGAGGTCTTCCCAGTTGCCCCTGCTCACTTTGCTTAAGGGAGTTTGAACACGCAGGTGTGAAATCAGTCACCCCTCCTGTTTGTTCCTCGGCTGAGAAGAATTAAAAGTGATGCCGATTTTAACCTGCTTGGTGATTTGGCTAGATCCTTTACTTAAACTGCCCTTGTTCTGGCTTCAGGCAGAGCTTTGAGAATTCACAGAAGGTGATGTTTTTAGCAGGTAGGTCCATGCAGGCTTCTGGGTGGTTGTGAGCTGACTCTATTTTGTCATTGTTTTCTCATTCTTCCAAATCCCAGGGGCTTTTTTTATTTGGGTTCGGGGGATTTGTTGGGGTTTTTTTTTTTCCATTCTTTAGTTTTCAGAGTGCTCAAGTCAGTCCTGAAGACTTTTCTATGTTCTCTCTTTCTGCAAATCTTATTCCTACTTTTTTTATTAGTAGTAGTATTTATTATGAATGATACTTTAAGTTAATTCTGCAAAGTCTGTGTGTCCTTGCCTCCTCCTGGATCTGTTCTGTCCCCTGGCTGTATTATTCTATGTATTATCTCTGTTGTCCTCTGCTTGCGGAAGATATTGTGTGGCTGTGTGGCAGCAACGTGGTGTCTGGCTCTGGACTGTGCCTCCTGGATGATGTAGAGAAACTCTTTAAAATCTTGGTGAAGAAAGAAACACACTAAGGGTTCCATTTTGGACCATTATGTGCTGTACAGATGTTTCTTGGACTTGAAATGGGCAGAGCTCATAATTTTTTTAAATATGTTTATAGGCTGTAGGAAAAGACTGAGCTTGGAGTTGTTGAGGATATGCACCCAAAAAGTGCAGCGATAGTTGTGTCTTTCCTGTTACTGAAAACAGGAGATTTGCCTGAATTTTCTTGTGCTTCTCTGGCTCCAAAGAGGAGACCTGTAAACAGGGGTGTTGGTGTCTAGAAGGGGCTTCTCTCAAAGTAACGAAAGGTGTATTTCACAGAGATGAAGGAAACGGACTAATTCAGCACTAGCAAAACTATTTCATTTTGTAAGAAATTTCTACTTTTATCTCCAAGGGCAGGCTGTTAGGTTGGTGGGTTTGGGGTTTTTAATATACTTTTGACACGTAACTAGAAATTACCTGCCCTCAAAGGACAGCCAGTAGAACGTCACCTTCTCCAACACCGTTTTCCCCACTGCTGAAGAAATTTGTGTGACTGGATCCCTTGGTCCTCCCTGTCGCTCTCCTGTCCGAGAGCTGTGAGTAATTGCGTACTTGAAATTAGACAGGGCTTCTCCTCCTTGCCCTGCTTCACTCATGAGTGTTAGCCCAGCAACTATTGATTCTTGGGTCCCATTATAAGATATAACCGTATTATACAGCAATCCCAGGGAGAGAACACTTGTCTGTCATGCAGATCTTGAGTCCTCAGTGCTTAAAAAGTGTGGGAAGAACCAAAAGTACAAGGCCTGGAAATCAGCTGGATTTTTGCAGCTGCAAGAGATGCTTGAATCGTTCTTCCTCGGGGTCTTTTATTTATAACGTACCAAGCTCCTTCCCAGGATAAGTCTCCGAAGTTAATGTCCTGTCAGCTTGTGTCATAGTCAGGAGCTTTTAGTTTTCTCCTGAAGATGTGCTGCTAATGTTGGTATAGAGATGAACAAAATTGAAGGGAACAAGCTTGACTCTTCCTCTAGTTTTGTGTTTGTTTCCAGTTCAGTTCATTTTTTAATCTGCTCTGTGTTCTCTTGACTTGAAAAAGGAGTTTTCCTAGTGAATATTATGTTACTTTAGCTTCCAGCTGCTCTCCTGGGACGTAGCCACCCAATAATCTCCTTAGGAATAATT
Source organism: Chionis minor (assembly GCA_013398295.1). Classification (NCBI taxonomy): domain Eukaryota; kingdom Metazoa; phylum Chordata; class Aves; order Charadriiformes; family Chionidae; genus Chionis; species Chionis minor. The sequence goes on from VZSF01009119.1 coordinate 395,346, forward strand.
GCCGGTGTCTTTTCAGATCATTTTTGTGAAAGGTGACAAACCGCTTGCCGCGGTGAGATGTTAATAACACAGAGATGCCCTTTGTTTGAAAGCTGGTGCAGAAATTACCCCATGCAGTTGTTGGAAAGTCAGAGTCGGAATGGTAAGAAGTGAGGAACAGATCTGTTCATTTGCATATAATTCCAGGGCTTATATGTCATCTTTTGTGTAAACCATACAATTTCCAGCGCGGTAGGGAATGTGCGCTCATAATGCAGAGGGAGAGGAGCATGGGCTCGCTCTCAGCATGGATTAGGGTTAAAGCGATGTCAGCTGCTAAAAAGGAGGGGGTAGAAAAGAAGCAAACGCGGTCTGCAGGAGCTACGCGGAGAGAGACAGGCATGGATGTTCAATGAATCCAAGATGTCACACCAGCTCAGGGAAACGGTGCATCCTGTGGTCCCTTCTGAGCAGGCGTTGGAAAAAGGGAAGAGTCTGGCTCCTTCCAGGTGTGTCTTGAGCTGAGCTTTCCCCTCTGTCTGCCCTGAATCGCGGATGAGACCAATCATGTGTTTTTCTTCTTGCTCTGGTAGACAGAGGCTGCTCAGCTGTCCCTTCACTGGGCAGATACGCTAAGCCAAGATGGACATCTTTGTCTGTAACACCAAAATGAAACTCTTAAAGACTCTCTGAACTGCGGCTGAGGGCTTCCTAGCATGCTCCCGCTGTGGGTTTCTCAGCTCTTTCGTAAAGAGAAGATTTTTTTGGAAAAAGGATGGCACAGGTATCTGTGGTGGCCTGTGATATAGAGTCAGATGGTCCATAAATACTTGTTTTGCCTTTTTTCCCCCCCCCTCTTCCTTCTCTCTCTAGGAAGCTAGAAATTCTCTCTGAGTAGCCAGTCAGTCCCAGTGATGAACTTAACAATTAGAGCCTTAGTGCCCATCTTCCAAAAGCTCTCATAAAATGGCATGAATATTTAATACCCAATTATTAAATATTTAAAAATTTAAAACTGAACTGGTTTGGAAGTTAGCACGTGATGAATAATTCAGAATTGGGAAAGGAGACTCGGTGCTTGGGCTGTGACGAATGTTACCGTTCCCGTATGCCTGCCTGGAGATGATTCTGGAGACCCTGCCAGTCTTGGGACAGTTTGTGGGGATTGCTTGAAGACTTCAAGCCTTCACCTCGTGCTCAAGAACATTAGCACAAGGTTAAGGGGAATAACCCTCCCTGTCCACAGTAACACTACAGACTCCTGTGACGGAAATACGAGCTCCAGAGGCTGAAATAATGTGATTGAAAGCCTGGTTATCCAGGAGATGGCTCTGTTTCCAAACATCTTTCATGCTGCCGGGAGAAAAGATTGCTTGTCTTTTCGTCTGTGTCACATTCCTTCAGATTTGTTATTTGAAAGCCCCTTTTCCCCTGTTGCCGTTCCACTTCTCCGTGCTGAACCAGCGTTAAGTTCAGCTCCAGCGCCATCGTCCTTAAAGGATTGTTTTCATAAAGGGGCCACCACAAAATGAAGCAGAAAGTGAAAAATATGCCAATAAATACAGGGCAGAACCTGCTGTCCTGCGAGAGGAGCTCCGGGGCACTCCGAAGCACGCACGGAGGAATGTCTAGTGTGATTTTTTTTTTTTGAGCGGAGTAAGTGCCTTGGGGGCTGCTGCAGGAGCACTGGGAGCAAAAAGAAGGGTCTGGGGAAGGTTTGACTAGTTGGCATCCAAAGTGCTTTCAGGCCAAGAGCAATAAGTTTGCAGTGCCAACACTATTAAAGGGATAAATGAGGGGGGGGGGGGGGGGGGGGG